>CAJNDV010037496.1:81904-98631 GCA_905221635.1 Symbiodinium sp. CCMP2456 | reverse complement strand
CAGGCCTGGGGTTTAAAACCCTAAACCCTAAACCCTAAACCTTAAACCCTAAACCCTAAACCTTAAGCCCTAAACCCTAAACCCTAAACCCTTGGATTCAGATCTCAGGTCCAAGAACACGAAGATCAAGGAGCAGCCGCAGCCTCAGACTCGGCCGTGACCGAACGGGTGGATTTTGGATTTATTGCTTAGGATTTTGGATTTAGTGCTTAGGATTTTGGATTTAGTGTTTAGGGTTTAGGATCTTGGATTTAGGGTTTAGGGTTTAGGATTTTGGATTTAAGGTTTAGGGTTTAGGATCTTGGATTTAGGATTTGGGTTTAGGGTTTAGGGTTCAGGATTCTGGATTTAGGGTTTAGGGTTCAGCTTGAGGCCCTAAGCCCGAAGCCCTGAGACCCAACCCCAGCCAGAAGCCCAAAGGTTGCAGCCCGAAATCCCGAAGCCTAAGCCCATGTCACGAAGAGATGAATCCGAAACGCCGCAGCCGGAAGCCCTTAACCGGGTTTAGGGTTTAGGGTTCAGGGTTTAGGTGTAGGGTTCAGGGTTTAGGGTTTAGGGTTTAGGGTTTAAGGTTTAGGACGTCAGCTTGAACCCGTTGATATCAGATGATCAGGACGAAGCTGACGCCCGAAAACATGGTCTTCTCCGGATGCCCAGTGGCCAACGGGAAGTGCAAGGGTATTGTGGTGTCTTGGTAAGCGGATCGAAGCGTCTTGTGCGCTTGCTGTTTCTTTTCTGGGGTTTGCTTTGATCTTTTTGAGGCGTTCTCCTCGAAGAGCCAATTTCGTACCGCATTTTTGCCTCTTTCTATTGGGCCTACTGGGGTTGCAAGAGCCAACCTGAGGTTGCCACTGGGATGAACACACGCATCGGCGAGATTGCCAAGATGATGGCGAAACAAGACGAGGAGGCATCCTGCGAATCGGGGCTACCCTAAAAAAAAGAAGAGCGGATTCCTCGAATCCCTAGGCCCGAATTGCTGCAGCTCAAGACAGCTCTGCATTTGGGATGTTTCGATAAAGAGTCGTTGTCGACAAGTCGCTGCTTTTACTACATGGGTGATGTATACAGAGAGGAGCTGCTAATGGGGGGGTTTCTACTTATACGGGTCATTACGGTCCTGTAATCAAGGGCTACCATACAAGAGTTACTTCAAAGGGACGATCGGGGTTACCATGAGATTCAGAAGGGTTCTATGAGGTAGGCCGCACGCCCAAATTGGTCTTCGCCTTGTCTTTGGGCTGGAATTCCACATCCGAACTACCCGAAATATAAATCCCCAAACCTGCCTGAAATCGTATTTCCTACATGCCCGAAGAAATTCCGCAGCATACCGAACTTAAATCCTTCACCGAGCCGACAGAAAATCTACCCTTCCATCGTTTCAAAGCACCTATGCCCTGGACCAAAACTTAAAAACGAAAATCGTGTAACGACAAAGTAAGAACCCTAAACCCTAAACCCTAAACCTAGAGAGACTTGACCTCGAAGGGTGGCAGCAGCGGCTGGTGTGACTGCCTGCCCACCTCGGCCGAGAACAAGACGCCGCTCCAGGAGCGAACAGCACAGAGGGCGGAAAGGGTTGCTTCAGGGTGTTCATGAGGGGCTTTATAAAGGTTCTATACTGGTTTTGTTAGGGGGGTTTTGGGGTTTTTGGATTTGGGATTGGTTGGGTTGTATTGTGGTTTGGGACTTAGGATGTTGGGGTTAAGAGCTTTCTGGCGTTTTTGAAAGGGTGCAGGGGATGTGCTAACAAAAAGTTGCAATGAGGGTCAGAAGCAGGGCAACCACCCAACGTGGGTAGATATAGGCCCAATTGCAACCAATGTTCTACGTGCAGACGGGCTGGGAGAAGAGAGGCGGGACCCCGAAACTCGGCTTTCGAGAACCCGAGAGTCTCCCGAGGAGAACGTTGAGCGATTGGGCGCACGCATCGGCGTCCTGGCCATCGCTGTCTGCGTGGTGGTGTTTATTATCGGCCTGCTCATTGGTACCAAGGAGCCCCGCTTCTGCGTACATTTCCAGCATTCTCTTCAAAAAGTCGCATGTATTGCTTTGCTACCGTGGCCATCATTGCACGGAGGTTCGGTTTGCACATGCCCACTGTTCCCTCTTCCCATGTCTGGAGCTTCGGTGGAGTAATGCGAGGATCCTGAGTTCCCAGAGAGCCCCAGTTGGGTCTACATGATCCTCATTGCCGTGACCTTGGCCGTCGCTGCCATTCCAGAAGGAATCCCACTTTGCGTGACCATCTCGCTTGCGATCGGCTGCCAAGAAATGGTCGAGAAGAATGTGCAGGCAGGAAAGTAACCTAGGGTTCTTGTCATTATGTACGCTTTTGTGATGGTTTCAGGATTACAGCGGGGTGACAGCTGCCATACTGGAAGCACGGCTTCGGTCATTAAGTGATTAATTATCTGTCCGGAAGTACAGGACTCTCTTGTTTTGTGTGTATATTCGCAAGCACACCGGTGCAACAAATCGCCGGAGTATCAACAAGTAACTTGCCCTAGACCCTAAACCCTAAACCCTGAACGCACAAATCGAGAAGTGTACCAAATCTTTAACAAAAAGCCCTGAACTCAAATTTTGCCAGAGGTGCGCAAGATCGCGGCAGTGGAAACCCTGGGCTCTGCTTCGGTGATCTGCAGTGACAAGACAGGGACGCTGACGGAAGGTCTGACGGGGCGGGGGTTGACACAAGCGAGGGGGTGTTCGGTGATGAAAGGACTCATACATATGTGCACAAGTAAAGCCAGCTTACAAGAATGTTGGTGAGTCGAGACCCTGGGCAGGAAAGATGACCATGACGAAGATGTGGTCCTGTGGCGTAGAGTACAACATCACCGGCCAAGGCTTCGATCCCACCAACGGCCAGGTCCAGCGCGTGGGCATGCTCCTGCCCAACGGGGTGAACTCCAACCGCGACCTGGGCGTGCGTAGCACCCTGCTCTCTGCCGTTCTCTGCAGTGACACGGTGCTCTTCCTGGCCGAGGATGAGGAGACGGGTGAGGCGACCTGGCAGTACCGGGGCAACTCCTCCGAGGCTCCCATCGTCGTGGCCGCCAGGAAGATCGGGCTGCCCGAGGACGTGACGAAGGGCTACCGCCGTCTGGTGAACATCCCCTTCTCCTCGGCGCGCAAGATGATGCTGACGGTCTCCGATGTCACGGGGCGAACGAGCTTGTGCGATGGTGGCATGCCTTTGCCCCCCGGTACCACCGGCTTTACCGTCTGCAAAGGTGCCCCGAACTGGGTGATTCAGAGCTGCAGCAGCATCCTTCGAGAGGACGGCGGTGTGTATCCCCTCAGTGAGGAGGAGAAGGCGCGCATCAACGCCGGGGTTGTGGACGCCTACTCCGACCAGGCCCTGAGAGTCCTTGCTGTAGCCGTTGGCTTCAGGGCAGAGCCCACGGCACAGTTGGAGAACGACGACGTACCACTAGACGACAAGTTCAAGATGCTGCGGTGCCCTGTCTGAATGATGGGGCAACAAGAGAGGCCCAAGTCACTGCAGCTCTTGATCTGGAGCCCCTATAATCCCTAAAGCAATCCGACCTGCGGGCCTGAATGTGAGCTTGACTCCCGCAAGGTCCAACTTGACTCTCGTTGGCATGGTTGCATCCCTGGACCCGGACCGCGAGGGTGTTCGGGAGTCGGTGCTGGGCGCCCGGGAAGCGGGAATCCGAGTCGTCCGAAGCTCAGGAGCAAAGAGCCGGGAACAAAGAATCGCGTGGGAATGCGAAGCAAGAGGAAAGATAACGGAGTAGAAGAGACTGGCGGGAGATGGGGACTCCAGGCAAAGAGTCGTGCACACACACGCGGCTTCAAGTCCCAGCGAGGTCATGATCACCGGGGACTACCTGAAGACTGCCACGGCCATTGCAAGGTGCCGCCCTGTGATGTTATTTAGGGTTCTTTGCATCCTCCTTTCACTAGCCACATCCCAAAGCCTAAAAAACCTTTGGCAGCCTTCCAGTTGAAAGCGCATTTTGGGATCCAGCTGGGCAGGTGGAACAGTCAGTGAGGCACTCACCCAAAGTCCGGAAACCTACGCCGGCAAGGATCCCTCAGCCCGAAGCCACAACCCCGTCAGTCCGCGCAGTCTTCAAACCTAAATCCGAAAGCTTAAACCTCACGCCCGAACCAGGCGGACGGAAAAGAGGTGTCAACAACAAAAACCTCAAACCCCAAAGCCGAAAACTTGAAGCCTTCAGCCCTAAACCCTAAACCCTAAACCCTAAACTCTAAACCCTAAAACCTAAAACCTAAACCCTAAACCCTAAACCCTAAACCCTAAAACCCTAAAACCTAAAACCCTAAACCCTAAAGCCCTTGAGCTCAGAGGCGGGTGGAGATCCTTCGGCCGGAGGACAACGTGGCGGAAGCAGCCCCTGAGCCGGAAAATGAGTTTTAAACCTTGCCAGTTTAGGGTTTAGGGTTTAGGGTTTAGGGTTTAGGGCTTGGGGTTTAGGGTTAAGGGCTTGGGGTTTAGGGTTAAGGGCTTGGGGTTTAGGGTTAAGGGCTTGGGGTTTGGGTTTTAGGGCTTGTGGTTTAGGGTTTCGGGTCTAGGGTTGAATTGCAAGCCGTAATCGTAATTGCAAGCCGTAATCGTAACCTTGTCATGCAATGCTTATAAGTATAGTAGTCACCATGTGATAGTAACCGCATAATGGCTCATAATTTCATAATCGTGACCTTGTAGTAGTAACTTCAAGATAGCACCCTTGCGATAGTAACCCTAAAATAACAGCAACTGTGACCTTACCATGGCAACTTTATCGTAGAAGATTTCACGATGGTAGCCTCATGATCGTCGAATCGTCGTCTTGTAGTAGCCTCATAGTAGTAAGCTGAACGCAACCCTGCGTGGTAACCTTGTAGTCGGGTGAACAAACTCAGACTCCCAGAGGCCGTGGACTGCAACTCCCTGCGCCCGCGGGACGAGACCTACCTGCCAGCTGAGCAGATGGCTTGGGCCCCAAAAAGGGTTTAGGGCTCAGTTAGTAAGGTTCTTTCATATGATGCCAGGTGCGGACGCGTTTTTGCGTTGATGACTGTCTTTTGCGTTGTTTCATTGAGAGTAAGATTGTGGGGTTTAAAGCACTTCAGAAGAGACGAAGCTTTCAGGCTTCAGGGCTTTCGGGCTTAAGTTGGGGTGGTCTTCGCTTTGAAGGCTTAACTTGGACTGCAGAGTCAGTTGGAGCGTACGGTACTGCTCCTACCACGCGTCATCATGCATTGACGTCATTCCGCACCTTAAGCTTCGCTTCTACTGGTCTAATCGACTTTGACCTCCAAGCTCTGATCCTAAACCCTAAGCCGCTAAACTCCAGCCGAGAGTTCAATGAGGGTGACTAGTGAAGTGGCGCCTGAAGATGAAGCTGAGGTTTTGGATTAGGTGTGTTTTCTATGTGCACGCTCAATGAGCGAGCCTTCGACATCTTGCGGGAGAAAGGGGGCTATTGCATTTAAAAAAAAAAAACTCCAGACCCCCAACCCCGAAGCCTTCAAACCCCGGAGACTCCATCCGAGGACGATATCACCAGCCGAGTTCGCGTCTTCGCCCGAGCTAAGCCGGCCGACAAGCTGGAGATTGTCCCTTGTTGCAAAGGGAAAGGGTTGACGGTTTAGGGTTTAGGGTTTTTGTACATCAGGATAACGGATAGGTCTGAGCCGAACGGATCCTCGAAGCTTAAGCTCTGCCTCGCCGACGTTAGGGTTTAGGGTTTGGGGCTTGGGGTTCAGGACTTAGGACGTAGGGCGTTTGGGGACTGTTTGCTTGCAGCTCGTTTTGAAACCCTAAACCCTAAACCCTAAACCCTAAACCCTAAACCCTAAACCCCCACTAAGAAGGCCCTCTTTGGTGCCACCGAGGCTCCTAGGGTTCCCCTTCTCAGGGATTGGTGAAGTCACTTTTTTTTCGCCCGAACGCAAGCTCCATCCAAACCCATCCCATCATTCTTGAAGTCTGAAGTAAAGCAGAAGCCGAGCTATTTAGCGTCCTCTGCAAAATCGCAAAGGCCGTGCGAGATTCCGTGAAAAAAGCACCGCATAAGTTTCGGGAAAAGCCAGAACTGCTATGAACACTCACAAACTACTGGTAAGTAGTTCTCTAGATTAGGGTTCCCTTTTAGGGTCCTTTTTTAAGGGTGCCGTACTATACTTGGGACCCAAACAGGGACCCTAATCTAGAGAACTACCCTGGTCGAGGTAAAATCCCTCCAGCGGCAGGGTTTGGTCTGTGCAATGCCACTTGGCTTTCCATGATGGGGGTGCGGGGTTTAGGGTTTAGGGTTTAGAGTTTAGGTTTTAGGGTTCAAAAAGGGTTTAGGGAATAGGGTTTAGGGTTGAGAAAGGGTTTAGGGTTTAGGGTTCATCCTCTCACACCGGATGGGCTTGTGGTGCGCGGGGTGTAGGCCTTCTGAATGCCTTCAGAATTCTGGGCTTAAGGGGGTATCTTGATCCAAGAAACCGACCTCTCCAAGGACTTTTCAAGGACATCATGATAAGGAACCTTGAAAGTGTGGTGTTCAGGCAGGATTTAGGATTTTGGGGAAGACAGCCTCGGTCTTCAGGAACTGAGCCTGCGGATTAAAATTTGGCGAGTTCTGAGCGAGCTCCCGCGATGTCCTAACAGCCGCGCCGGGGTTGAGGCTTGTAGGGTTCAGGGCTTTGGGGTTTATGGGTTTAGGGCCTAGGGGTTTGGGGTTTAGGGCTTAGGGGTTTGGGGTTTAGGGGTTTAGGGTTTAGGGTTAGGGGTCTAGGTTACAGTCACACTTCCGCGCCGGCAGGCAGTATTTGTTGGGCGTCGATGTTCTCTATCCGGAAGTTGGTAGCAGCAGTGATGACAACGTAAATTAGGACCCTTGAGGTACTCCGATTCTAGCTTCCTGAATATGGGTGCCCTTTCGTAGCAAAGCTTCGCCTCGATGCGCCAGTGTCCCTAAACCGTCAACCATAAACTCCCAGCCAACCGGCGGCGAGGACAGGCGACGGCGTCAACGATGCCCCGGCGCTGAACGAGGCGAACATCGGCGTGGCGATGGGCATCCAGGGCACAGAGGCACAGCTTTCACGGAAGGAAGGGCTTGCACGGGGTATGAGGACAGGCCCAGCTCCGAAACATTTGATATACGGGAATGAAAGTTAAATTGGGGTAGGGTAGCTATGCTGAAGAGGAGCGTAGGTGCTTGACTACCTCTGTGCTTCTGGGCAGAGGTCAGGATGCAGGGCTTCGCAGAGGCTTTAGACATGTATGCTGACGGCTTGAGATGTTTCGATTCCGGGTCCTCAGTTCAGAGATCATGTAGTGTAAGTGATGGGGCTTTCCGAAAATTAGGGGACCTCATTTTCGGGTCCTTATGATAAGGATCCTACTATTTAGGGTACTATATGAGGGTCCCCTATTTTCGGAAACCCCCAGATGAATCGAGAGCCTTCCTTCCAGAGAGCCAAGCTCTGAGGTGGCCAAGGGTGCAGCGGAGATGACGCTTGGTCGAGTGCGATAGGCTGAGCCTGCCTTCTGTTTCGGTCTAGGGTTTTGCGTTGTTCAGGGTTTAAGGGTTTAGGGTGGTGCCGGCACATGTTCCGAGTTGAGAGCGTTTCTGCAGAAAGTGCTAAGCGCTTGGCATTGGCTCCCTGCGCCCTCGTTACTAACAAACAAAATCGTAGTACAACAGGATACACCAGTTTCTGAGGATCTTGACCGATGACAACTTCACCTCCATCGTGAAGGCCGTCGAGAAAGGGCGGTCCATCTACGCAGGTATCCAGAAGTCCCTTGGCTCGCTTGGCGGCGATGTGGGGAGCTTGTGGAAGCTACGGTGTCTCTAGCTGACTTTGCGAGCGGGTTCCAAGCAGGGTTATAAGAAGATAACATCTTCAATTTTCTGATGTTACTTACATGTCGCTTACTACGTCGCTTCGGCCCAGGAACAGACGTGAATCAAACACGAAGAGGGAACCCCAATCCCGAATCTCTAAACCTTACATTCTGAACTCCCAGTTCAGTCTCAGTGAAGTTCTCTGGGCTGACTCCGGTCCTTCCAAAAGTGCTTCAAACGAGACCCGCCAGCTTACAGGATGCTTTTTAGACGAGGCTGTAAGCAAGCGAGCCCATAATTTACGAATCATACCCCTTGTTGACAATTACAGATGATTACACCAGAATATGCCGACCTGACCTAGTTTGGAGCCCCTCTGGTAGTTGGGGTTTGATCGGGTCTTTGGAGCCAAGATCTTTCGGCTTGGATTTAGGCTGTGCTGGCCTTGAAGTGTCGTCCTCATGCCTCGAAACTCCAGGTTCGTGGCCTTCATCATGTCTGTCCACATTGCCGAGGTGCGCAAAGAACATGTCACACCCTCATGAGTCGTCCCTTACAGCCTACTGCATCATGCTCACTCTGTAGGCGTGCGCCTGTGAGGTCATCCAGATCTTCTTCTGTGTCGTCGTCTCTATGCCTCTGATGCGCACACCGCTTCAGAGCCTCGCCCCGGAAAGAGACAGAGAGATAGGGTTTAGGGTTTGGGGTGCCCCTTAAGTATGTTTTTAGGGTTTAGGGTTTAGGGTAAAGGGTTTGGGGTCCTCCTTAAGTCTGCGGAAATCAAGAAGGGAGAGCTCCAACATCCCAGAGCCCCACACTCCGGACACTAGGCACCGAAACCCAAACCGGAATCCCTAAACCCTAAAAGCTTAGACGCTTCTCAGGATTCTCTTCCTGATTCTCGTCACAGATCTGCCGCCCTCCATTGCGTTGGGCATGGAGCCCGGCGAGAGGAGATCTGGGGATGGGCGGCGTCGGGTTTCGGTATTTTGGTGTTTGGTGCTTTTAGCGTTTGAGGGTTTTAT
Organism: Symbiodinium sp. CCMP2456; assembly: GCA_905221635.1. Classification (NCBI taxonomy): domain Eukaryota; class Dinophyceae; order Suessiales; family Symbiodiniaceae; genus Symbiodinium; species Symbiodinium sp. CCMP2456. The sequence goes on along the minus strand of CAJNDV010037496.1, from coordinate 89,780 downwards.
AGGATCAGGGGCAGGGTTTAGGGTTCAGTGTTTGACAGGGTTTTGTTTTTTGGGGGCTCGGTGTTCCCTAGATGGAAATCCTTCTTCATCTCGGCAGGAATATTCTGCAGCAGCCGCCTCGGCCGAAGAATGAGCCAATCGCGCTTTGGCTGCAGAACTCCCAGTTGGTCATTTGGGTTTGAGTCTTTGGGTTTGGGGTTGGGGATTTGGGTGCTTTGGAGGATATGTGTGGTTTAGGTCTTGAGGCTCGCCTATCATGGCTAAGGCCAACAGATTTGAAGGTTCTAGACGGCGATCCCCGTGGGTTTTTGCAGTCAGGGTTCAGGGTTTTTGGGGCTTGCGGTTGGATCTTGAAGGTGCTTGGATGGATGTGGGTGAGCATCTTGCTGAACGGCTTCGTGCTCTCAGCGGTCATCATCGCGGTTTACACCATCTCCCTGCATCACTACCTGGGCGTCGTGTTTCTGGATGATATCCTCAAGGCCAAGGAAGAAGGACCCCTGGAGTTTCGGGGATCAGGATCTGAAATTGGCTTTCAAGCCTGTGGATTTAGATTGGTGGTGAGGCTCTGGGGTTTGAGGGGTTTAGGGTTAATTATTTAAGTCTGAAGCTTGAGGGCTTAACAGCTGGGCATATTAAGCTCAGACCCCCGAAGCCTCAAAGAGCTTTAAGCCCCTGAGCATGAAACAGCGCCAGGCCCCCTAAACCCTTCTAGAATCCCTCATCCCCCGAAACCCCGCAGCATGAACCCCAACCTCTTTAGCAGCCAGCCCTATGCAGCCGCAGGAGAATCGCAAAATCAACCATAAACCCTAAACCCTAAACCCTAAACCCTAAACCTTATGCAGCCGCAGGAGAATCGCAAAATCAGGTCGACGATCAGCTTGCGAAGGTCGGGATCAATTGGGAGCTTCCAAAAATTAGGGGTACCTTATTTTGGGGTCCTTATAATAAGGATCCTACTATTTAGGGTTTAGGGTTTAGGGTATTTTGGCATCCTAATAGTAAGGATCCTACTATTTAGGGTTTAGGGTTTAGGGTATTTTGGGATCCTTATAATAAGGATCCTACTATTTAGGGTTTAGGGTTTAGGGTTTAGGGTATTTTGGGGTCCTTATATTAGGGATCCTACTATTTAGAGTACCATATTCGGGTCCCCTATTAAACTTAGGGTACCTTATTTTGGGGGTCCTTATAATAGGGATCCTACTATTTAGAGTACCATATCAGGGTCGCCTATTAAAATTAGGGTACCTTATTTTGGGGTCCTTATAATAAGGGCCTTACTATTTAGGGTACTACATTAGGGTCCTTATAATAACGGCCTTACTATTTAGGGTATTACATTAGGGTCCTTATAATAAGGGCCTTACTATTTAGGGTACTACATTAGGGTCCCCTATTTTCGGAAACCCCCAATTCCCAAAGCCCCTACAAATCCAACCGTCTGTCCTACGCATGAATTAGTGCTCCACTAGTAAGGCACCGAAGCACGAAGCTCTAAGGCGCAAACTCCAAATCCTAGGGCTGAACCCTAAACCCTAAACCCTAAACCCGAAACATTAAGCCTCTAAGCCCTAAACCTCTAAACCTCTAAACCCTGGGGCCTGAACCCTAAACCCTAAACCCTAAACCCCTAAACCCTAAACCCCTAAACCCCTAAGCCCCTAAACCCTAAACCCTAAAAACCCTCAACCCTAAACACCCTCAAGCTCATGAAGGCGAGGACTGTGGCCTTCATCTCCCTGGTCTTCTGCGCCTTTTGGGCGAGCAGTTGGCAGACTTGAGGGTTCGGTTTAGGGTTTAGGGTTTAGGGTTTAGGTTTGGGGGGTTTGGGGGTTTAGGGTTTCAGGTTTAGTTTTCGGGTTTAGGGGTTTCGAGTTCCAGTTTTAGGTTTAGGTGGCTTTAGGGTCTAGGCCGAATTTGTGGATCTAGGTGGTTGGGGGGAGTCATATGTTCGTACTAGAGAATCTCAGAAAGAGAAGCGAACCGCCCGAAAGGGGCTGTAGAGAATCTCAGAAAAAGAAGCGAACCGCTCCAAAGGGACTAGAGAATCTCAGAAAAAGAAGCGAACCGCTCGAAAGGGACTAGAGAATCTCAGAAAGATAAGTTAAGCGCTCGAAAGGGACTAGAGATTTCGAGAAAGGGATGCGAACCACTCGAAAGGGACTAGTGAAACTCAGAAAGAGAAGCGAACCGCTCGAAAGCGATTAGAGAATCCGAGAAACCGAAGCGAACCGCTCGAAAGGGATTTGAGAATCCGAGAAAAAGAAGCGAACCGCTTGAAAGAGATTTAATTGATCAGAAAATCTGAGAAAGAGCGGTTGTGACAATGGAGCGAACCGCTCGAAGGAGACCTTGAGGAGTCCTGAACCTTAAACTGCGAACCTTGGCCCCCTGTATGCCCTGAACCTTGAATGTGAAACCCTAAACTCTCAACTCCCAACCCTGTCCCTCATGGACCTTAAACTGCAACCGGAAACCCTGAAGCCGGAGGCTGAAGTAAAAAGCTTGATCCCTCATCTCAAGAGGCCGAAGCCCCAATCGTTGACCTGTCTTGCACAGCCTAAAAGCCTTGTGCCCCTTGAATCTGGGGGTGTTGCGGCTATGAAATGGGTTCATAGACGAGCTTACGAGGGTCTGTGGTTTTAGGGTCCTGGGGCTTCGGGTTTAGGTGTTAGAGATTTTTTTAGGGTGTTGGCGATTTTCGGGGTTTGGGTGCTTTAGGATTTGAGTTTGTGATCCTTAAACGAAGTCTTAAACCCCAATCCCTCAGACCTTGGAAACTAAAGCTTGCTTTAAGTCCTGAGCCCTGAACCATAAATCCGAATTAAACCCAATTAGACCCTAAACCCTGAACCCTAAACCCTAAACCCTAAGACTTCAAACTTCTGATCCGAATCCGAGCTTTGTTTGCCTTCAAGTTCTTTGGATCACCTCAAGGCTTGGCTTCGGCGCTAGGGTTTCGAGTTTAAGGCTTCTTGGAACATAGTGGACATAGGGCCCTAAAGGGTTTAGGGTTTAGGGTTTAGGTGCCCAGGGCCCTACCCATAAGGCACCATGGTAGTTCCTTTTTGGGGTTCATATTTAGAATCCTATAAGGTAATCCCAAACAGGAACTACTATGGGGCCTATGGGTTTTGCGGACTCTTGCTTGATAACCTTACTGTGGGGATCTGAATATAAGGCCCTCAACAACAGGGGGTTTATTGCTAAGGCCTTAACTCTAAGCAGAACTCTAGGTCGTCCTCAACTCTAAGCCGCCCAGGAGAATGTCCGTGCCTACATCTGCAGATCCTTCAGTCAGCCTGTGTGGGTGGATTTGTGCACAAACCCGGTGATGCAGAAGGCAGTTCTGGTGGCACAGGCGCATTCCGAACCCGGTCCCTTCAGGTTCTAAAATTCTAAAACTTATAGGTCAGGGTAGGATCATTCAGGACAACTTGGGGGCCCCTTTGGCAAGATTTCTACCGTTTACGGTTCTTACTAGAGCTCCTGAGTTTCTGCACATACAGATTTCGGTCCCATTGTTGACTCTTACAACCGCCTGGTGCTCAAGCTCAAGAAGTTTTCGGCTTTTTGGTCAGTCAGCGGTTGGAACGTGTTGATCTAACTCATAGTCGCAAGTCCGTCGTTTCGGAGGTCTCCTTTATAGTTGTATTCCGGACCAAACAAACTAAAGTCATGCACTGACCCCTCGACCCATACCCCCCAAAACCCGTTGACCACAAAAAAGCAGGTGGCCATGTTCTGCGCGGTGCTCATCCCCTTCTTCTCCGACCAGGTCCAGCTACACCCAATAAAAGCTACAAAACACAAAATGTAAATAGCTCAGTTAGGGCTGAGGGTTTCGACTCTTTTTGGGTATGTGTGGCTTGTATATAGGGTTTGTAAGGTGTTGAAGGTTTAGGGTACCGTCAGGGTCCTTAGGGTTAAGGGCAGTTGATGGGCTGACTCCCGCATTACGTGCAGCACGTGAATTCTGGCATATTTCCTACTCTCGCCGCAGGGTCCAATTTTACTGTTTTTCTTGATGGGTCTTTGTTGGGAGACATTGAAAACCGCAGAAATGCAGCTGGACCCGAAAGTGTAACTTATAAATTTTGAAGCCTAAACCCTTCTGTTTTTGAAGTTGGGGCTCTCTGATTGTAGTGTATCGGGTTGAGGGTTAAAGCGCGAGAGATGTTGGATGTTTTTCTTTCGAATGCGTATTTGATCTCCCCTCCCCCTGGACCCCCACTTTAAACTTCAACCCTAAACCCCAAAGTGTTCAAACGTCCTAAACCCCAGCAATTTGCTGATCCCTGTCCAAACAAGATGCCTCGGAACACAAACACCAGATCCTCGGCCTGGATGGCCTCCACATCGGCGCCTGGGGCTGGCTCTTCTCCCTGTCAGGCCGTGATTTCATTGAGTTTTTGTGGGATTTGCGGATTTTTTCGGTTGAGTTGAGGTTGCTAAGGTTTTTTGGGCGCTCGAGCGGAGTTCATTCATCGAAGGTTAGAGTTTGGGCTGCAGATAACGGAAAGGCAGGCTTCCAGGATTCATGCCTTTGTCAGCGCTAGCGCCCTGGAGCAATAAATCCAATAAATCCCGATCCCAACGGCCGAAACTGGAAACCCTGAATCAGGACCTGCCGCCACGCTCGTGCTTTGCGAGCTGAGCAAGCTTCTGACCAAGTGGCAGATGAAGAAATACCAGCGACAGGCGCGAGTTTGTGGGGGTCTAGGTCTCGGGGCTTTCAGGTTTCAAGGCCCTTTTTCCAAAAAAATCAGGGTTTAGGGCTAGGCTGAAGGGTTCGGCTTGAATGAATTGGCTTGAGGGTCAAAGGCACCCGAGAGACGAGATCGGGCGGCTCCCATAGGTTTCTTCTTTTTTAAGTCTCTACAGTTCCCAAGCTTTTAGCTTGCATCCGTTACCAACACTCTCTCCCGGCTCCTAGCCCACGTCCACAGCCCTCAAATGCCCTAAGCTTCGAAACCGGCATGTGCAGGATCCGAGAGTCGGTAAGCGTCAAAGGGCTATATTGGGTGGTTGTCAAAATGATGGTCCCTTTTGGGGTCCTTATTATAATACGGCACCTATTATTTAGGGTACCCCAAAAGGGACCCTAATTTTGACAACTACCTATATAGGAAGAGCAAAACCCCGTTTGAGATATGTGCGACCCCAGCTAAGACATGCTGGTTGAGCCCGAACCGCCACGTTTGGAGCCCAGAGGTTGCGACGTGAAGCAGCATGTGGAGAAGTGTTCAAGGGCCTGAAGCCCTCAACCCCCATTCCCAAAAGAATTCGAAAAGAGAGAAAAAGATGTGAATTATGACCCCAAACCTAAACTAAAGCCTTACACTCAGAAACTCAACATGCCCTCTTTCTTGGAGACGCCTCCGGGACAGGTCAAGCTGCAAACCGATGAAGGCCCTGGGCGGCTGTTGCCAGGGTTCTGGATTTCGGAGTTCAGGGAAAGTTACCAGTGTTTTGTGCTCTTAGGGTTTATGTCGGGTTTCAGGAATGTGGAGCGTAGAGTATGCGAGTATGCTTGCTGGATCTCTCCTTCTACGATCGGCTCCCTTTTCATGCAGAGCGGGACCCTTACGTGGCCGAGAGGCTCCTGCAAGGTTTGGGGCACCCAAAGGCGGCAGTTCTTGAGCCCTACAGCACCAACCCTGGCTCCCAAACCTGCGCCAGGCCTGTCTGAGGAGGAGTCGTCCATCTCTGATTCCAGCTCGGAGTAGAGAAGCAGGTCCCGGACAAGATCGGAATTGCCTCCGTAAGGTTTGCGGTTTGAGGATTACAAAGTTAGAAAGGGTTGAGGGCTTACGGCTTCAGGGGTCTTGGGTTTGGTGACATCTGGGCCGGGTTGTGGGATTGACTGGGCCGTGTGGGATGGTCTTTGGCATGACAGCTGAGTGCTCGAGGAAACCCAACTCGCAAGCCTCGAATTTTTGTCAAACCCTACTTAGGGGATCAGGGGACTTAGCAAGTAAGGGTATAAGTATCCTAATTGGAGTTGTAAGTAATCATATCTATGGTTACTTTTTCCATAAGCCCAATAATCTCCAAAGAAAGCCTTATCGAAGGGGTCTTGAAACACTGGCGACTCAAGTACAGCTGCATCTTGATGCCGCAGGTCGCAGAACACTGCTGGCCTGTTGAGTACGGCTCAGTGAGGTGTCGTGGAACTCCAAAGTCAGAATCATAAAGGCAAAACGCCAGACTCCAAACCTTGACCTAAACCCCGCAAACCTAAACACACCCTCAACTCTCAACCCCATAAACGCGAGGGCTTCTTGGTCGGGGTGTCGGCTTTCATCTTTCGCCCACGCAAGAGGCGGCCTTCTTCGTTGCCGTGCTTCGTGAGGAACTCTAAGTAGCCTCAGCGTCCGGCACTCGTGCCAAAGAGGGAAAACATGTGGGAATGCAGGCTCGAGATTTTAGGACCTTGGGAGTTGAGGTTCTTCGGACTTTTAGGATTTGATTGGGCTGTCATGAGGATTCGAGGTTTGGGGTTTAGGGTTTTAGGGTGTAGGGGTTTATGGTTTAGAGGGTTCCGGGTTTAGGTGTTCGGATTTAGGGTTTAGGTGTTAGAGTTTCTTAGCCTCATTTGAATTTGGCTCGAGTGCTTCCAAGTACAGACGAGCGCGTGTACAGGATTTTGCGCCCTAAACCTCAAACCCCAAACTCGAAAGCCTTAAACTCCTTATCGGCGAAGCTGTACAGCTGTCTGCTAATGCTGATTTGATGCAGAAGATTCTGCATCTGACCGATCAGCTGTGGTTTGGGATCCATCGAGTTCATTTTAGCGTGAAGCTTCTCATTGAAGAACCTGTATATTCCCGAAAAAGTTTCCAGCCACAGAATCTCTGAAGATTATGCCCACTTAAATGGCCACCAGTGCCTGTATTTTGCCCTCGTTCGGCTGGAGCGGGAAAGCGTCGTCAGCACGGCTGACTTGTGGAGAACTGCGTGCCGCACCGGTTGACCTGAGCCAATGACTTTACGCTTGCGACAAAATGGTGCGGCCCACGGCGTGGGAAGCCCAACACTGGACTTTAGGGTTTACTGTCAAGGGCCTCTAGGACACTAGGGTGTGGGGTTCCGGGTGGGGAGGTTTAGGGGTTTCGGGTTGTCGGGGTTAAGGTTCGATTTGGATTTTAAACCGGAGCAGGTGTCGAGATTCTGCGCTTCAGACTTTTCGGGTATGAGCTGAGGGTTTGCAGGGTCGAGGGTGTCATGCGATGTTCTGCTTTTCCACCTGTCGCACCGCCTGCTTTGGGCTTTGGGCACAACCAGCATAGAGAAGTTGGCTTTCTGTCCAACATGTACAACATCGTTACAAGAAGACTGTGGCTTGAAGAATCTGAGTCGCACGGTAGGCACTAGAACAAGAAGATCGGCCACAAAGCTGGGACAGCATGGCGGGAGATTTCTTTGTTGCATCCGAGTGAGCTGCAAAAGGAGAGAGCCTGGGCATAGGAGCAAAGTCCCTGCCAGCAAGCCCTTGCATGAACACGCCGTGAGCCTCGCGTGATGCGGCTGGTCAGAGGTGTCTCTGGGTTCGCTCGCTGCGCCATCATCCCTAAAGCCTATGCCCTAAAGCCTAAACCCGAAGCCTGTGTATGTTGTGTCTAGGTCGTGTATGAGTGATAGTGTGCATGAGTCGATGGGGTGTACTTCGTGTAGTTTGAACGTCTTGATGAGCGGCTACATGTATGCTGTGAGGAATGGTCTGTCTTTAGTTCTGAGCATGCCCAACAATGGGCTGGACAGGCGAGTGAGAAAGTCCATTGCTCTTCAAAAAGAACACCAAGCCCTAAACCCTAAACCCTAATATTTTAAAACCTGAAACCTATATAGTCCTAAACCCTAAACCCTA
>CAJNDV010037496.1:64761-74761 GCA_905221635.1 Symbiodinium sp. CCMP2456 | reverse complement strand
CAGCTGACTTCATTGTCGTGACAAAAAAGTTTCATTGCCATTGTCATTAAATAGCATTGTAATCACTACTCTTCTCACTACTGTCGTCTATGTTGCCATTGCCTTTGGCATCACATTGCGAGGAGTACTAGCGCCACGATGAGATTATTGCACCTGTTTAAAACAGCTTTCGCCAACGGAGCGCTTAGCCTAAACGCTGAACCTTGAACCCTAAACTCTAAACCCTAAACCTTGAACCCTAAACTCTAAACCCTAGTCCCAAATCCCAAAGATGGCCCTCCGAGGTGACGAAGCAGCGCTTCTACTCCGAGTCAGAGTGTGTTGGGCTGCCCTACGAGGCCAAGGAACAGCCCAGGAAGCCCAAAACAGGCTAGTTATTTTGGGTTCAGGGACGAGGGCCAGTTCAGGGTTTTGACCCTGAATCCCGGTGTAACTCCTGATTGTCTGAGGCATAAGCTCGCAAGCATCAGCTAGAACAAGTGCTGAGACCCCCCCATTCCGGCTGTCTTCGCAGAGCCATGTCTTCGAACATGCTCGCTCAGCGTCTAGGATTGAGATTTGGAGAGTGTGGGCTGTGCGTATTATGTATGCATCCAAGCACGCACCCATACCCGCATGCATACGTACGGATGTGCATGCGCTTCTACGTGCATGCACACGTGTGTCCTTCCATATGTATGTGCAAACAAAGGTGTTTTATATACATATGTGTGTGTGTATATATATATATATGTGTTGAAATGTTTGTACATGCTAGCATCTTGGTCGGGCATTTGTTCAGATGCCTGCAATAGGTGCCAAGCTTGCCAATGCTAGCTTATCTCAGGCACGGGTGTAGATGCATCAGTGTTGCAGGCAGGATCTTATCGCATTTGCTTGTCTGAGCGGTGTCAGAGAAAATATTGTGAATACATCCTGACGAGTGACCATTGTCCGTCGCTTAGGAGGAAGATCTGGCCCGCTTGCATGTCACAGCATCGGCAGGTCTTCACATACCCGGTCCAGAACGAGTGCATGCGTGCGAGCAATGGCACCCAGGCCGCCGGCAGTGGATGTGCCCCGAACTCCGAAGGCATCCGAAGGCTGCAGTGCATGCTTAAGGAAGGATCTCGAGCCTTAACCCTAAAGCGCCTAACGCCTCAGACCTCAAACTCCCAAACCGCAAAGCCCCAAACTAGGATTGTAAGCCTCCCACCCCGAACCTTGAGGGTCCAACGAGTTCAAGGTCCAGCAGAAGGGGCTAAAGGTTATGTTACACCCGGCACCCTAAACCTGAATCCCAAACGCTACATCCTGCGCCCGGAACTCCAGAAGCCGGTAACCAGGCTTTTCGCGTGGATCCCACAACGACGAATGTCACCCAGGCCAGCTGTTGGCGCTTGCAGTGTCCAGGCCCTGGGATTACAGCTTAAGACTTTGGGTTGAGGGTGCAGGTTTAGGGATTGTCGTTTAGGGTGTAGGATTGAGGGTTCATCTGGGTGGCTGGTTTCAGGTGTAGCATTTGCGGTTGAGGGAGTTTAGGGCACCCTGTGTTTATGGTAGCGAGAAAGAGGAAAAACTTCGTTGTAGACCAGCGACGAGCGTGAGGATGATGCTGTTCAGCATGCAGATACAGGCCGTGTCGAGATTGTGAGGATGATGAATCAAGATCGTGATGATCTGATGGTGCAGGTGTCGTGGGGGATGTATACCCTGGAGCGAAAGCAATCGCCGGCACTGAATACCCCTAAACCCCAATCCCTTAACCCAAAAATCCTAAACCCCAACAGCCCTAAACCAAACAAACCTAAACAATAGGTAAGTTCTGCAAAACCTAAACAATAGATAAGTTCTGCAACCCATCGCTCGAGTCAGACTGGTCCTGGGCGCTTGCAAATCTTAATTTCTGCTACTACCGTAAGGAGAGCATAGAACTTTCCTTTATGGCAAGTTGAAATAGACGCTCCTTAGACCAACAAGTTCCTTAAACTTAAGCATCCAGAAGCATGAGCCGTGAACACCCAAGCCCAAATCCTGAGCCGTAACCCTAAAGCCTAAACCCTAAACCCTAAACCCTGAACCCCTAAAACAGGTGGACTACCTCGTGAACGACAGGTGTGGGGGAGACCTTACTCGGTTCGGGACCCTGGCTGTGGGTGTGACGAATCGGGGGTTTAGGGTTTAGGGTTTAGGGTTCAGATTTTAGGGTTCAGGGGCTTTCACTAATATAAGGGCAATTGCATGGATTCTTTTGGGTTTTGCTTTTCTTCAGTTAAGTCACGTAGAATCGGGTTAGACATACGGCTTTGTTTCATGTGCTTCATCAGAGTTCTAACATCAGAGTTCTAACAGGTTTTCTGAGGTTGCAATAGGGTTTCTGTGAGGAGGGTTTCATACAGGGGCCTTATGCTTAGAGCAGGGTTGTGGGGTACATCACCCTAAGCCCTAAACCCTAAACCCTAAACCCTAAACCCTAAACCCTAAACCCTAAACCCTGCAGTTTTGCCGAGACTCAACAGGCGATGAGTGTCTAACGCCCTCAAAATGCGGGACTGGCAGGTTTGGGGTGTTGTTTTAGGGTTCAGGCCTTCGGGTTTAGAGGCTGTAGAATTTGGGTTTAGGGTTTAGGGTTTAGGGTTTAGGGTTTAGGGTTTAGGGTTTAGGGTTTAGGGTTTAGACTTTAGGGTTTATGGTTTTAGAATTCAGGTTCAGGGCCAAAGCTTTCGGGTTTAGGGTTGGATGTTGACACCCATGTACTGCAGGTAGAGGTCTCTAGCTTTGGGGCTCCCAGTTCAGCTTCTGGGTTTCATGACATTATGCAGCAGGTTCACTTAAGGTTAAGGGTTTCTTTGACAATTCAAGTATGCTATACGGGAACCATAAGGGGAACTATTGGGTTTTAGTGTGTTAGAGGTCTGAGTAATTATCTAAATACTAATACATCTAAATATTAATACCACTCCCGACAGTTCATTGATATAATTAGAGTACAATACACCCCAACCTCCTGTTCTGCTTGTTACGGCCCCCATTTTGGGCGTCTCAGGTTCAAGGGCTGCTGTGTAGGGCTTCGGTGTGCGGCAGGGGCTCAGGCAAACCTGAATCTGAAGCTAAGTCCGCCCCAGCACCCTAAACCCTACATCCTACAGCCTCAACCCTACACCCTCGTCTCTACACCGTAAATCCTATTCTTTAAAGTTAAGCCCTATGGCCGTACCCTCAACCCTAAATCCTGGTCTCTTACCTCTAGACCCTACAGCCTAAACCTTAACCCCTAGTCTCTACACTCTACACTCTACACCCTAAGCCCGTAACAGCAGCCACTCGTACATGCCCAGGCAAACCCCTAAGCCCAAACCCTACACTCTACATCCGAAGCCCTGAAACCTATTAGGGTTTAGGGTTTAGGGTTTTGGGTTGAGGGTTTAGGGTTTAGGGTTTAGGGTGTAGGGTTGAGGCAGTACATCATGAGCGTGGGCTACTGCTACGAGCTCTATCCGGACAGAGCGCCGCGGAGCTTTCGTTGGGAGGTGGGCCATGGTCGGGTCATCGCAACAAACCCTGGAGGGCTCCTTAAAGAGATAGCAGAATAGAATGTACCCTAGCTTCATATTAGGGTTTAGGGTTTAGGGTTTAGGGTTCATGTTCTAATCAGTCAGACAAAGTGTTCGGATTCTCAGTCTAAATCCCAAAGTAAATGACTCCTACACTAAGTCGAAACCCCAACCCTAAACCCCAAACCCCGAGCCACATAGCGATAGCATCTGCAGAGAAGGTGCGATAGTTTGGGTCAGCAAAAAACCAAGTTCAAATGTGTTCAGCGGATGTGAGCCCGGTCACGCGATCCCAGAATGCGGTTTGTTGCCCCTTAAGATCTTCGGGTTCAGGGGTTCAGGGGTTCAGGGCAAAATGCTTTAAAGATGTTGCAGGCTCTCGGGGTTCCATGTTGAAGGTTGAAGGTTTTGGGTTCGAGAAGGTTTGGGTGCCAAGTTTACATTGGTGTTTTAGGGAGTTTTAGGGGGCCCTAAACCCTGTTCCACAAACCCTGAAACCCTAAACCCGAAGCCGTGCCGCAAGCGGTAGGCTCCTCAGCTCCGAAATTTTCTGGGTATTTTAGGTTTAAGGACTTGGGGGTGTTTAGAGTTTAGGGTTTAGGGTGGGTCGATGCCTTTTGGTCGCTGACTCCAATTGGGCCGATTCTCTGAAATAGAGTTCATGCTACGAGTGACGCCTTGTGTTGGGGAGGGACGTTGATTCGGGGAACTATTCATGGCTTAAGAGCGTTGGATTTGTTGTTCAGGGTCGAGGGAGTACGGTTTCGGGTTTGTGGTCTAGGGCAATAACCTAGAGCTCAGAGCTTTGAGCTTAAAAGCCTCGAGGACCCGTCTTGAAGGATCAGTAAGTACATATGATTCTCGACACCCTAAACCCTAAACCCCAAACCCTAAACGTATTTTGCCTCCTACTTACTACATCCGACGGTTCTGGCCTTCCGTGCTTGACAGGTCGAGAGATACGATGCAACTGCCATCTCCGATGCCTGGAGGCGCAATTCGGCGAAGCCACCCCTCGAACAGTTTGGGGTTTCGTGTTGGGGTTTAGGGTTTACGTTGGGGGTTTAGGGTTTAGGGTTGAGGGTTTAGGGTTTAGGGGAGTGTAGGGTTGATTGTGCCCCACGTTTTTTGTGGATGCAAAGGTAGAAGGAAGGATCCACCACTATTCTATGAAGTTTGACATGCAGTAGTAGTTTCTAGCGGGCTGAGTCTGATACACTTTAGGGTTTGAGGGTCCTGAAAACTATGTTGCTCTACTGACTACGAGCGAACACTTAAGCAGGCGCCGTACTGTGAAGCCCAGGCAGGCTCTAAAAAGAAGCGGGTCTCAGAAACCAGGTCTGGGGTATGGCTTGTACCCTTACAGAACCACATGGGGAACAACGACAAAATTTACGTAGTCCACGTCCCCACCGATGCATGCTGAACTCAGAAGTTGAAAAGGGCCTTGATACCCAGATCGGAAGCCCTTAAAATTTACCTTAACCCCACGCGTGACGTTCAGGTTTTCTGGCTGTTTAACAGAGTCTCAGCCAGCGTTGCCTGAAGCAAAAGAGCCACAACCCTGCAGCCTTCAAGCTCTAAACCCTAAGCTCCGGGCCCCGCAACACTTTTCTCAACTCAAGACCCCCAGTGCTTTAAATTCTGAGCCGAATCTGAAGACTCTCTTCCAAAGCACCCTAAACCCTGCGCCCCGAAACCCTAAACACTATACCCAAGAACACCAGACCCCTAAACCCTTATAGTATCCCTATAGATCCCTTTGCACACGAAAGAAAAGCCCTTTTTGGCGGAGGCCCAGCAGCCTCGGCTTGGTCCAGGCTGCAGGCGTTGCTGCCCCGCTGGTTCCCGGGCCTGCTTTTACGTTGAAGCACCCCGAGTTCCAAGGGCTTTGGGTTTAGGGGTTTAGGGGTTTAGGGGTTTAGGGGTTTAGGGGTTTAGGGGTTTAGGGGTTTAGGGGTTTAGGGGCTTTGGGTTTAGGGGTTTAGGTAGGGGTTTAGGGGTTTAGGGGTTTAGGGGTTTAGGGGCTTTGGGTTTAGGGGTTTAGGGGTTTAGGCATTTAGGGTTTAAGGAATTTGAGGCACTTAGGGTTTATATAGGGATTTGGAGCATTTCGGGTTTAGGGATTTGGGGCTGGGTGGTTTGAAGCTTCGGGCCGGTCTGGGCTTTCATGAGCTTCCTGGGGTTGAAGCTCAGGCTTTGGGGTTTGATTAGAGTCGGTGCTGGAGAGAGTTGGAGTCGGTTGGCAGAGCTTTTAATCCTGGGTTCCGGTGGTACTGGTTGGTGAGTCTAACTCTTGGTTGTTAATATTGCTATACAGTCCTGTTGTTTTACATCGTAAAAAAGGCATTATTGTATGACAATGCAGTCTAGCTAATTATTGGGTGTTAGTACGGGGATGCCAGCAATAAATACAAACGTGTTTGTGGCTTCTCACCCCAGCCAAAAAGCCCAAACATGGTAGCAGAAGTCAGGATAACACTTCCCCAGAAGCGTACATGAAGTCTTATTGCCCATCCTTCCTCGTATCCCAAACCCACTTCACGCTCAGATTCCAGCCCTCCTGCCCGGAGAAATTCGAATAGGCCCCAGGCTTGACATCCTTGATTGAAGACTGACGGTTTAGGGTTTAGGGTTTAGGGTTTAGGATGAAGCCCTGTATTTCCTGAAGCCGCCAAATCCTAAACCAAGGCTCTGAGCCACGAGCTCCTTGAAGAAGGAGGCCCCAAAGCCTAAACCTCAAACCTCGACCCTGAAACCCGAAAACCTCTGGTTTTCCAGACAAAACGCACCCTAAGCCCTAAAACCCTCAACTCTCAACCCTCAACCCTAAACCCTAATAAACACCCAAACCCTAAAACTCTAAACCCTCACGCCTCTAAACCCTAAACCCTAAACCCTAAACCCTAAACCCTAAACCCTAAAACTCTAAACCCTCACGCCTCCCTGTTGGCCTCTCTTGGAAGCCGAGGCGCTCCTTGGCAGCCCCAGACCCAGAGAGTTGTGAGACTGCGCAGGTGTCGGGGGCTTTTCCAGGGGCACTTTTGCGGCTTTTGGGGTTTTTTAAACCCTAAACCCTAAACCCTAAACCCTAAACCCTAAATTTCTAGGGACTTTCGGCTTTGAGGGCGCAGGGGGTACGGTTTCTCCGAAACTCCAGGGCTCCCAGCCCCCAGCCATACCAAACGCTCGCTCGAACGCGCCTGTTCTCCAGTTTCTGGGTTTGGGGGTTTCGGGTTTAGGGTTTAGGGTTTAGGGTTTAGGGTTTAGGGTTTAGGGGTCGAGGAACCAACTCTAGAGTCAGCTCCAGAAGATAGGTTTCAGGTCGGCATCTAGGCCCTCAGACGGTTGGCCCTGAAACCTAAGCCCTAAACCCTGAGCCCTGAACCCTGAACCCCCACCTTTAACCCTAAAACCATAAACCCTGAGCCCTCGACACCCTGAGCCCCAACCCTTAAGCCAAGCCTATAGTCGGGGGTTGATGTTTGAAACTTCCAAGCTTGGGTTGATCATTGTAGAGTTTAGGACCGTCTCACCATTGCATGTGTCCATGAACTGTGGACCCAGCCTGTGTAACCTGTTCGAGTGCGCCGGAGTTACCTTCCAGCTGCCAGCCGGATATTGCAAGTTCATTGCTGTTAGTCTTGCTGTTATCGACATTTTCGTTAGCAGTCTCATCATCACTGTCATGGGTTATTCGGGTATTCAGTGATTATGAAGCGGTTTGGGGGTTTCAGCTGTAGGCCTAGGGATGGAGGTAGCTACATAAAACCTTGAAAGGAGATGAGTGAGAGGGAAGGCATGCACCGAGTGACTATCTTTTAGTTGCACGGTCTTGGTACGCCGGCAGTGTGGCTTCCTCCGGGTACTGCTACTGCTACTGCTACTGCTCCTGCTACTGCTCCTGCTACTGCTGCTACTGCTGCTGCTGCCCTTACTATTAATACTATTATTATTACTACCACCACCACCACGACGACGACGACGACGACGACGACAACTACAACAACAACAACAACAACAACAACAACTACTACTACTACTACTACTACTACGACTGCTGCCGCTGCCGCTGCTGCTGCCGCTGCTGCTGTCACAGAGACGACCCCTTACAGCTACCTGCCACTATCTACCCCCACCGAGCGTAGTCTAGTTCAGAGAACCAACGATGTGTGGTCTGATATGATAAGGCAAAAAGCACGGTGATAGAGATGGCAGGCATCAGGGTGACACTTTGTGCGTTAATGTTGGGCACGAAGCATCGGGACCCCAACCACAGAAACACAAACCATTGAAATCTCCTTCATGGGGAGGTTCGTTTATATAGTTTTGTTGCCTTCTTTGTTCCTATAAGCCTATAAGCTGCAACCCAGAATATCTGGGGTGGTGGCAAATTTACTTTGAAGGCAGGCGAAGGTTACATCCGGCCGCACCGTGAGTGAGCACGACCCAAGGGCAGAAACAGTGCGTTTCGTATCAGCCCTGTGCGGGATCTTTCGGTTTGAGTTCGTTTCGGCTTAGGGCCTAGGGTTTAGGTCGCGGTTGCATGTTCAGAATCATCTTTGCAAAGTTTCATGCTTCTTGCTGAGGGTTCAGCATTTGGCACGTCCGTGGTGTTGCATGGGCTTGCAGGGAATCCCCCTCAATGCCAATCCTCCAAAACTATCCGCAAGTGGCCCCTTGTCCGGGACCCTAAAGCTTAAGACCTAAATTAGACACTAAACCCTGAACCGAAATCTTCGTCTTAATGGGTCTTCCAAGCCTTATAGCCCAACGTCCCAAAGCCCTTTAAGTTCGAAACCTCTGAAGGCTTTCGAGTCCCAAATGCTGCAGCCAACTAGTAGACCAAGCACTGAGCCAGCAGTGCCTGAACCTGGGTTAGGGTTTTAATGGCTTCGTACTTGGGGTCTTGGGTGTTTCTGCCTTCGGGTTTAGGGCTAGGAGCCATGGCTGCAGGTAATCGGAATGCTGTGCTTGAGTTTCTCCAGCTGGGTACTGTTGTTTGGATCTTGGGTGATTTCCAGCGAGAGAGTTCTTGCGCTGCATGGAAGAGTTGTGTGTCTTGCCCCCCTTTGGGTTAAAATGTTAGAAGTCTCAGATGTGGGAAGTCTGTGATGTGGAAGGTCACAGGTAGAGTGGGGTCAGGAGTGGTCGAGGGTTCTTTGCCTCTCGCCCTCCAAATTGTTCCAAGTGTATTGGCCCCTGACTCCAAAGCTTCGATGGTCGCCGCCTATTGCACGATGTTGATGGCGCCAAGGACAGAAGGATCACACATGATAGAACCTCAGCACGCCCAATACTGACAAGAATCCCTACCAGGATGCCTCATGTGAAGGTTTAAAGTACAATGAGAAGAAAAGATGCCCGCGTTATGAACTAAACAAATCTGCCACTTCGAAGCCGAGTTCCTCTGAGACTTCAGCACGGCCTTAACAGACTCCAAACCCTAAACCCTAAACCCTAACCCCAAACCTCGGGGCCCCGCGCTCGTGAAGCCCGAACCTCTGACCTGGAACCCACAAGCCCCAAACCCTCAACCCTAGGCCCTAAACCCTACACCTTAAACCTCAGGACCTAAGCCCTTTAGGTCCTAAGCCCTACACCTTAAACCCTAGGACCTAAACCCTATAGGCCCTAAACCCCACACCTTAAACCCTAGGACCTAAACCCTATACATTAAACCCTATAGGACCTAAACCGGATAGGCCCTAAACCCGAAACCCAAACCCAACCGCCTGACACCTCGAGCCTGAAGGAGCAAAGCCCAAAAGCCCTAAGCCTTGGATCTGTAATCCCCAAAATAATGTATATTTTTTGGCCTTAAAGTAGTTCCTAAAAAGGTACTTTGGGGCCAAAGTGTACGGGTAGTTCTCTAAATTAGGGTCCCTTTTAGGGTCCTTTTTTATAAGGGTGCCGTACTATATTGGGGACCAAAAAGGGACCCTAATTTAGAGAACTACCCATATACTCTTTGGGGCCCCCACGTAGCCGCCATGGGCCCCGGTCTCCGCTTGCTGCTATGGCTTCTTCTGTTTGGGTGCGGGCCCTGGCGGAAGAGTTTGGAGCTTTGGGGCTTAAAGGCTTTAGGGTTTGAGAGTTTTTTGGTTTTGGGGTTTATGGTGTAGGATTTAAGGTTTGGGGTTTTAGGGTTTAGGGTTTAGGGTTTGAGAGCTTTGGGGTTTTAGGGTTTAGGGTTTAGGGTTTGAGAGCTTTGGGGTTTCAGGGTAGACGGACGCTGAGGTGAGGCTCTCAGTAGGCAGTAGTATCATATTAGTAGTTCTCTAAAGTAGGGTCCCTTTTTAGGTCCGGCACCCTTATGAAAAGGACCCTACAACGGACCCTAATTTAGAGAACTACCCATATTCGTATAATAAAACGCCTAAGCCCTAAACTCTAAACCCTAAATCCTAAACTCTAAACCCAAAGCCCTAAATTCTGAACCCTAAACCCGAAAGCCTAAACCGTGA
>CAJNDV010037496.1:42742-64438 GCA_905221635.1 Symbiodinium sp. CCMP2456 | reverse complement strand
GACAGACAGACAGACAGACAGACAGACAGACAGACATACATTCATACATACATACATACATACATACATACATACATACATACATCATACATACATACATACATACATACATACATACATACATACATACACAGTACTACTCAATCAGTACGTACGTATGTATGCATGTATGTATGTATGTCATAACCGTATAAGCATACACACATAAACGGTCTTCGGGTTGGGTTTAGGATGGTAGGAGTCACTTGCGCAGCCTGATGGAACGGTCGGTTGTCTTTTGAGACCAAAAAGCTCTGCTACGTGTTACGCCTTAAGAAGCCACAGGCCGCTAGCTCGACTACTTACTTTGGGTTTAGGGTTTAGGGTGTAGGGTGTAGGGTTTAGGGTTGAGGGTTTAGAGTTTGGGGTTTCTGATTTAGGGTTTAGGGTTTAGGGTTTAAGGTTTAGGGTTCAGGGAAGGCCTTTGCGTTGGGGCTGGCAGGGGGTAGGAAAGGGGAGGGTTCGAGGGGGAAACACTGTTCAAAGAGTTTCGAAGACTCAGAATAGGGCTTGGGGGGGTTCGTGATGCAAAAATCATAATCAGGACTGTAATAAAGTCTTACTAATCATTCCTACCCCTGTCTTGCCCCAAACCGGATCTAAACTCAGGCAAACCTCCTCAACAACTTCAGAGACATAGCACCCTCAGTGTGGACATGACCTTTAGATGGAACCTCGAACGACAATGACAGCATACACAATATTTTGATGATGAGTGCAACGAGAATGCTGACAGGGTCACCCTGGTCCTGAGGAGTATGGTACGACAAGTCGTCGCAAGAGTGGCGACAGCATGACTGAAAGTACACTACTCAACTCGCCAATAAGGTAACCCGAGTACTAAAGTTACGACTGATGACGATGACGACAGTGATGAGTCTGGACTTTGAAATTACCAGGCAGAAAAAAGTATACACTTTTATTTCATAATGCTTACAGGTCCCCAAAAAACCTATTGAAGTATGGTACTCCAAAGCCCAGGGATATTGAGTACTCGGATATCGCACTGGAACCTGAATGAACCCAAACCCCAAGGCGTTGAACCCCTGAAAGTCTAAAGGCCTTCTGGCATAGAAACCTAAGCTCTAAACCCTAAACCCTAACCTCTAAACCCTAAACCCCTGAACCCTACACTCTAAACCCTAAACCCCTACAACCTGAAAACCCAAAGGTCTTCTGGTATAGAAACCCTAAACCCTAAACCCAAAGGTATTCAACCATAAGCCCTAAACCCAAAGGTGTTCTGGTGTAGAAGCCTTGTGGACCTAGACATTGCATAGAACCTACCGGGGCCCCTCTAAACCCTAGACCCTAAACCCTAAACCCTACACCGGGGCCCCTCGCAAGCGGTGTCGATCTCCTCCTGTCCGGTGAGGAAGACGAGGATGTCTCCAGAAGGCTCGGTGAGGTGGATCCTGAATCGGGTTTGGGGCTTTAGGGTTTCGGGATTAGGGTTTAGGGTTTAGGGTTTAGGGTTTAGGGCTTTAGGGTTTAGGGTTTAGGGTTTAGGGTTTAGGGATTAGGGTTTAGGCTTTCCTTTGTCGAGCCGTTCTTCTGTAAGTTCTTTCCAGGTAAAAACCCTTAAAACCTAAGCCCCAGCTCCCTAACAGTATAACAATGCATGATCATGGATTCGTGCGTTGTTTGTCCGGGAAGGGCTCAGATTTCGGAAAGGGCAAGGGCTTTTGACAGTGTCTTTTCGCGATTCACGCGGGAGCCTTTATGATTGGAATGGGCTTTTGGGGTGTATTCTACTATACGTGTAATCACGAACTCTACGGAAAACTACTGGTAGCTGTTGATGCTTCTGTTCAGGGGTTTAGGATTAGGGTCTAGGCTTTAGGTTTTGGCGTTTGGGATCGATGGAACTTCGCACGCAGGGCATATGGCAGGTTGCCCTACTTGCAAAGCGAAGGCTTTCCAGAGCAGAGCTTCGGGTTCAGGGTTTAGGGTTTAGGGTTTAGGGTTTAGGGTTTAGGGTTTAGGGTTCAGGGTTTAAGGGGTTTTGGGTTTAGGCTTTGGGGTTTGGGGTTCAAAATTTGGTTTAGGGGTTTAGGGGATTAGGGCTTTTCTAAGTGCACTGGGTTTAGGGTTTCAAGGCTTCCGGAAGGGAAGCCCTCAACATACCACACTCCGGAGCAGGCGACTCCTTTCGACCCGAAATCCCAAGAGATCCGACACATTTTTACGACAGGTACAAGTACTTACGCAAAGCATGTTGGATTAGGGTTTAGGGTTTGGGGACTTAAGCAAAGCATGTTGGTAAGTCTTGACGAAGAAGTCGAGTTTCTACTATATACTATACTTAGCACCTGTGGGTGATTGTGGGTGTAGTCATGTCTACCGAGCAGCCCTTGATCCCTGGCAGCCTTGATCTTCGTACAAGTCACTCCCACTCCCGAAGCCAATGTGAAACTCACAGCCTTGAACCCAGGTTCCTGGGCATCATCTAATTGTAAGGGGTGCGCTTTCATGATGTCCCTAAACCCTAAACCCTAAACCCTAAACCCTAAACCCTAAACCCTAAACCCTAAACCCTAAACCCTAAACCCTAAACCCTCCAGCTATTGAAAGAGAAACCCACCCCTCAACAAAAAAAACATAGCGACCCCTACCACAACCGCTCAACCCCAAGGCCCCCAACCCTAAAAGCCCTAAAACCCTAAGCCCCAAGCCCTCAACCCTCAACCCTAAGCCCAAAGCCCTAAACCCTAAAACCCTAAACCCAAAGCCCTCAACCCTAAACCCTAAACCCTAAAACCCCAAGCCCTAAGCCCTAAGCCTCAACCCTGAACCCTGTAAAAGACCTCCTCACCCTCATCTTGGTCAGGCCTCAATGACCCACTCGCGTTCTTGACCGACGCCCAACCCTACACCTTCCTTAGGGCCTTAGGGTGTAAAGGTTCAGCATTTGGGTTTCAGATCTTCAGGGCTTGGCATCTTATGGGACTTGAGGTCTAGGGCCAAAGAAAAATCCAGAATGCCAACACTGTCAAAACGGCAAGGAGCAACTCCAAAGCAAAAGCCCAAGAAAGACCAAAGCCCACAATGTAGGGGCCTAAATCATTACCAATACTTTTTTAGGGGTTCCTTATTATGATTATGGTATAACGGGCCCCAAAACCCTATTCTAGTCATTAAGGCCCCTATATTAAATCTAAACCTTCAGCCTGCTAAGCCCCTGCCTGAATCACAAAGCCCTAAAGCCCCCGCAGAACATGAAATCGCAAAGGGTTACACCCTCCTAAACCTTGACATCCCTTAACCTGAACCCAAAACTCAAAATGCTGATCCTTAGACCCAAAGCTCCCCTACACCCGAACAGCCTTCAAGCCTGAACCCGGAACCCTGGACACCACAGCAAGGCCATTTTCCACACCCGCCCAGCCGGACGGAGCCCTGAAGAAGGAGGTTGTCGGGGGTTTTCGGATCCGGCTTAAGTTTCGGGGTCAGGGGTCTTGGGTTTAGGGTTTAGGGTTTCGGGCTTTAGGTTTTGGGTTTAGGGGTCTTGGGTTCGGGTTCTTGTAGGGCTTAGGGTCCGAAAGTTTAGGCTTAAGGGGTTCGGGTCGGCTCTCAGGGTTTCGGGTCGAAGGCTTTCAGGTTTCGGCGTTGTGAGAGGTCAGGGTTCAGGGATGAGGGTCAAGGGGTCCAGGGCTTCGGGTTCAGGTTGTCTGAGGGCTTGGGGTTTTGCTTGTAGGGTTCAGGGTCCATGGCTTTGGGGTTTAGGGTTAGGTTCCACGTGTTTCCTCAGCCGCTGGGGTCCGGGGGGTTTTCAGGGTCCATGGCTTTCAGGTCTAAGGTTAGGGGCCACTGCTTTCCTAAGCGCGAGGGTCCGGGGTTTGAAGATGCAGTCTTATCTGAAACTTAGTCTAAGACAATATGATATTACTTGATATACTACAACATACTTGATATACTACAATGTAGTCCCATATCAGATTGATATGTTACAACATAACTGTGGAGTTTGAGGTTTGGGCAAGATCTGGGTCTCTCCGACCTTGAAGTCAAGGATCCGGCTCCCTCGTATCGTAAGCCTCCACCTGAGTCGCACCAAAGAGCATGCCGTGATTTCAATAAGGCAATGAGGGGGTTTCGGGTTTGGGGTAACAGACCCCCGATATGCAGAGCTGTAGCTCCAAGGCGAATCTTATTCACAGGCCTCAGCTTTCTATGGGAATGCGACCCGTTCCTCACTTGCGTCGCAGGGTGATAGGTTCAACATCCGCTGGGATTTCGCACATGTCATGAGGGTCTACAGGCAGGTTCAGGGCTTCGGGTCCAGAATTTAGGCTTGAGGCCCGGAGGTTTAGAGCTCAGGCTCTGGAGTGTTCAGGGTGAGATCACGAGGTTTTTAGTTTAGGGCTCAGGGTGACAATCTTGCACTCTTGGACCTGGCAAGGTTCTTGTGAAGGAGGCGGTGCTGGACAGTGCGATTGTTGACATCGTGTCAGGTGCTCAGGAAAGTTGGCTGGAAATGCTGCAAGGGTCCTTGACCTCCGTGCCACCTAAAAAAGGAAACAAGCTACCATGTCTGCTGCTTCCACTGTGATGATCTTAGCGCCTCAGGGAAGCATAGGCTACGCCATGGCCGATTGCATGCGTCCGAAGGCGCCATGAACCTGCAGCCTGCAGACGCCGGTCCGAACATGGCCAAGCAGACCGTGAGCATTCATTGCCTGCAAGGTTGCAGCTTTGAGCTAGAGGTCAACTCTGCCGAAACGGGGCAGGAAGTAGCGGCACGTATAGCAGCCAAAGTTGGCCACCCCGCATGCTTACTTGTGCTGACATCCG
The DNA here is from genome assembly GCA_905221635.1 of Symbiodinium sp. CCMP2456. Classification (NCBI taxonomy): domain Eukaryota; class Dinophyceae; order Suessiales; family Symbiodiniaceae; genus Symbiodinium; species Symbiodinium sp. CCMP2456. The sequence continues at coordinate 59,605 of CAJNDV010037496.1, read as the reverse complement.
GTGGTCGTGTCATCGATCAGCCCCAGCTGCTGCTGCATCAAGTCCAACACGACGAGATCTGGTACGTGGTGCGGAAGCTTGGCGCCGGTAATGTCGCGATGCTTTGGAAGCGCCTGCTCGAGGAAAGGACTCTGTCTGATCTAGTTGCCCTGAACGAAACGATGTCACTCACATGGAGTTCCAGCCAAAAGCTCAAGGGCATCCAACTACCCAGCAGCCTGCAGAGCTTGACGTTTGGCGGCATGTTTCAGAGCCTGGATGGCGTCCGACTACCCAGCAGCTTGCAGAGTTTGACGTTTTGTGACCAGTTCAGCCAAAGCGTGGATGGCATACAACTACCCAGCAGCCTGCAGAGTTTGGCGTTTGGTGGCTGGTTCAACCAGAGCTTGGAGGGCATACAGCTACCCAGCAGCCTGCAGAGTTTGGCATTCGGTGACCAGTTCAACCAGAGCTTGGAGGGCATCCAGCTACCCAGCAGCCTGCAGAGTTTGGCATTTGGCTGGAGCTTCAGCCAAAGCTTTAACGGCATCCAACTACCCAGCAGCCTGCAGAGCTTGACGTTTGGCGGCATGTTCAACCAGAGCCTAGACGGCATCCAGCTACCCAGCAGCCTGCGGAGTTTGACGTTTGGTGACCAGTTCAACCAGAGCGTGAAGGGCATCCAACTACCCAGCAGCCTGCAGAGATTGACATTTGGCAGGAACTTCAACCAGAGCTTGGAGAGCATCCATCTACCCAGCACCCTGCAGACTTTGACGTTTGGTGAGCAGTTCAACCAGAGCGTGGAAGGCATCCATCTACCCAGCACCCTGCAGAGCTTGACGTTTGGGGGCTGGTTCAACCAGAGCTTGGATGGCGTCCAACTACCCAGCAGCCTGCAGCGTTTGGAATTTGGCGAGGAGTTCAACCAGAGCTTGGAAGGCAGCCACCTACCCGGCAGCCTGCTGAGTTTGGTGTTTGGCTCGGAGTTCAACCAGAGCTTAGAGGGCATCCAGATACCCAGCAGCCTGCAGAGGTTGACATTTGGTGGCATGTTCAACCAGAGCTTGGAGGGCATCCACCTACCCAGCAGCCTGCAGAGTTTGACGTTTTGCGACCAGTTTAACCAGAGCTTGGAAGGCATCCAACTACCCAGTAGCCTGCAGAGTTTGACATTTGGCAGGAACTTTAACCAGAGTTTGGAGAGCATCCAACTACCCAGCAGCCTGCAGTGTTTGACGTTTGGTGACCAGTTCAACCAGAGCTTGGAGGGCGTCCAGCTACCCAGCAGCTTGCAGAGTTTGACGTTCGGTGACCAGTTCAACCAGAGCTTGGAGGGCATCCATCTACCCAGCAGCCTGCAGAGTTTGGCTTTTGGCCAGGAGTTCGACCAGAGCTTGGAGGGCGTCCAGCTACCCAGCAGCTTGCAGAGTTTGGCATTTGGTGAGGAGTTCAACCAGAGCTTGGAAGGCATACAACTACCCAGCAGCCTGCAGAGCTTGACGTTTGGTGACTGGTTCAACCAGAGCTTGGAGGGCATACAGCTACCCAGCAGCCTGCAGAGCTTGACGTTCGGTGACCAGTTCAACCAGAGCTTGGAGGGCATCCAGCTACCCAGCAGCCTGCAGAGTTTGACGTTTGGCCAGGAGTTCGACCAGAGCTTGGAGGGCATACAACTTCCCAGCAGCCTGCAGAGCTTGACAATTGGCGTCATGTTGTACCAGAGCTTGGAGGGCATCCCACTACCCAGCAGCCTGCGGAGTTTCACTTCACCTCTGTTTTGCGTAGGCACGTTGTGAGCAGTGATGTGTCTGGCGAAATTTCAGGTTTTGCAATGGTCCCAAACGGCAAGTCCGCGCTTTGATGTGTAAACCCTCACCTAATATGAACACCTACTTCCTGGAGGGCATTGTGGTGTGGCTGCATCCCATATTCTTTTCAGCCTTGATTCTCGAAGCAGCGTCCTGCAAGATCTACGGCTCTGTTGTGATTGTTCCTTGGAGGAGCATGCTTGCAGGGGTGGTGGGCTTTGCTCCCCGTCCCACCACAATCCCGTGATTTGCGAAGAGGTCCCATTGTTCCCATGATATTACAATATATGATATGTCATTTCTTTATATTATGTTATCTGCTATATTGTATTATGTTCTGTTATGTGGTATCATCTTATGTGATGTTTTGTTATATATATAGTATGTTATAGTATATTACATTATAGTTCACTACAGAACAGTCTAGTATAGTAGCGTACAGTATAGTATGGTCTAGTATACTATGAAGTCGTATAGTATAGTACCGAATACTATCGTATCGTATGGTATCGTTTAGTATGGTATAGTATATTATAGTAGAGTATAGTATAGTTATGACACAGTATGTTACATTAAGCTCCACACTGCTCTGTACAAAACGAAGGAAACCCAAAAACCCTAAACCCTAAACCCTAAACCCTAAACCCTAAACCCTGTGCCCAAGGTTAGAGAGAACCCAGAGCCCCGCTGAGGTACTTGGGGAAAAGCCACGAGTGCTTGTTGCTGACCACCAAGCAGCAGCGGCTCGCCGAAACCGTGTCGGTGTGGGGTTTAGGGTTTTGAGGATTTAGCGTTTAGGTTTTCGGGACAGTCGCCTCGCCCTAGACCTTCAACCGTCCCGCTCTCGCAGGGCTCGTTCGTGGATTCGTGATGGGTTTTTCCAAAACCCGGAACCCGAAACCTTGAACCCAAATCCTTGAACTCTAAGCTCTGGGCTCTGATCCCTAAACCCTGAACCCCGAATCCTAAACCCGCATCCCAGGCGGCTCTACTTCAGCAGTGACAGCGGCCAAAGTTGGTCGGAGATCACTGGGAAGGCTCGGGGTGGTTTGAGGCTCTCTGAGGGTTTACGAGTTTAGGGTTTAGGGTTTAGGGTTTAGGGCCCAGGGCCTCTTGGGGTTTAGGGTTTAGGGGTTTAGGGTCTGGGGGGTTTGGGGCCTCTTAGGGTTCAGGGGTTTGGGTGTCTGCGGCGTTGGTTTTCGATTTTTAGGGGTCTAAAAAGGGTGCTGGGTTGAGGGTTACAGGGTTTAGGATGGCCCAGCTAAACCGGACTTAGTATGGAGGTTATCGGTTATACGTAGTGTCAGAGCATGATGTAGGTGCTAAAAAAATTATCTATATTATTATGGAGTTTCCATACGATAACTATACTATAATGGACCCCCAAACCCTATTCTGATCATTAAGCCTTGTCTAGTTACTGTAATCAGATTGGGTACCTGCCGTCTCCGACTATAGCTTCTTCATGGGCTTGGATTTGTCGGGCAGGTATCGGGGGGCGTCGGGTTTTTAGGATGTCAAAGTTTTGGATTCAGGATTTCAGGTCGTGGGCTTAGGGGTTCAGGATATGAGGGTTTCTATTTTTAGGGCCTGGGATTCGGGCATGGGGTTCAATCATTGCTATTCAGTATTTTGTGCCAATTTGCACGTTTGTTTACCTCGGCGTAGAACGAAGGATGTAGAATTGCATGTTGCAGTCGTCCGCATCCCGCACCCGAAACGCAAAACCCCAAGGCTCAGAACTCACTCTGTGCCCAACAGTGCGAACCCTCAGACACGAGCCAAACCACGAAGAGCGGACTCTCCGAGACAGAAAAACACCTAGCTCCAGACACACCTCAGTCTTTTTTCTGTTGTCAGTCTGTCGGATTGGACGAGGTCTAAATATTCAATTAGGGCTGTTCCGCCACAACGGTCCCTATAGAACTATCCATCATGGTATACCCTGTCGGCCGAGTGCTATGAGGTAGGGTTTGATGGGGATCCAAGACCTACCCGAGCCAAATCTCGGCATGATCTGATTGAGGCGACAGGACTAAGAAACCACCATGGGTGCTATACCTATATTACCCCTAAACCCCTAAAAACTTAAAGTAAAGTGCTTGGGGTTTGGAGTCTATTTCTTGGGGCTGCAGGTAGACAGCACCCCTTCTGCCCACATTCGTGCTGAGCGGATCATCGTGAATCCGCTGGGTACCCGGAGCGCCGTTCAGTGCGCTAGACCCTGCAAGTTAGATTTCTGGGGCTTTAGGGTTCGGCGCTTAGGGTTCAGGGTTCAGTCTTTAGGGATATGGTTTCAGGCTTCAAGGGCTTCACTGGGGTTGTCGACGGTTCCCCGTCGGTGTTCGCAGGGTGTTCAGCGGGTTGTGAAGATCTGACCATACTCTAAACCCTAAACCGCTACTACTGTCAGTGTGGCCCAAGGGGTGGAGGGTCTACAGGACCCAGCGGCAGGCAGATGACATTTTCAGGAAGTGGGATTCACACAAAGGGAAAAACAGCAACGTTCTGTAGACCTTGCATGATAGCATCCTCTATGTAGAGCCCCGTAAATACGGCACACCCCACTGGTAGAACATGCCAGGTCCCACACAACAGTCCACATGCCCCAGCACTTTAATTTCCCATGAGAGATTCTCAGTTTAGGGGTTTAGGGGGCTACGGTTTAGGGTTTTAGGCACCTGATGGAGTGCAAGAGGGATATGACTATTGCGGCTGTTCTTTCCTAAGACCGTCTGTGCCCAGGGCGGACAAGACCGTCGCAGTTCTTCAGGTGCAGCGGCGTGTGGACGACCGGAGGTTCGTCGGCGATATGTACGGATGATACTGCTTTGGGAGTGGAGGTAAGATGGAAAAATGGTACTCATATCGAATCCTGTATAGTCAGTTTAGCACCTCTTAAAGTCATGCAATGAAACATGCCTAAGCCTAGTAGGGTTCAGGCCTTGTAGGGCTCGGAGCTTTTGGAACCTCAGTCGCAGCTTCAGTTGCCTTTCGAGGCACATGTAGGGTATTCGTCTGGCGCTCCTCGGGCTGATTGGGGTCCCGGCTCTAGAGTTTAGGTTTCAGGGTTTAGGGTTTGGGGTTTAGGGTTTAGAGTTCAGGGCGTCGGGTTTCAGAAGCTTTTCCTGCTGTGGTGTTCCCTTCTTGGAGTTCACCTGGTATAGAATATTGGTGTTTGACCCTAAACCCTAAACCCTAAACCCTAAACCCCGAAACCCCTAAACCCTGACCTTTCGAAGCGGAGTGAAGCCTTGCGCTAAACGACCTCAGCCTCAATTGCATTTGGGCCGGAAGGGCCTTGGTGTGCTGGTTCCCTATGCGATTTAGGGTTTAGGGTTTAGGGTTTAGGGTTAAGAAGTCATCTCTGGTGTCGCAGAGTCTGCGAAGGTCTTGAGCAACCCCTTGAACAAACAGATAGGATAAGAGCCATGTGCCTCTGCATACGCAGTACACCCGAAAGCCCTTCGCCAACCAAAGCTTACCTACCGAAAGCCCTACAAAAAAAAGTACTCTAGTTATCAAGTCTATCGGTGAGTCCTGCCACATCCGTGCCAGTGCGGGCGTTATCGACCCCTCCGGCGCCTCAGCGAGTAGCTGGCATCCCTACATCTTCATCACGGAGGTCCGTCGAGCTTAGGGCCTGTAAGGGGCCTGTAAGGTGTGGGGTTCAGGGTGGGGATTTGGGGATTTGGGGGTTTGGGGTTTGGGTTTAGGGTTTAGGGTTTAGGGTTTAGGGTCCAGGGGTGTCTTGGGTTTGAGGTTTGGAAGTTTGCCGCAGTTAGGGTCTACGACATTTTTTGGCGGGGGTTTTGTGGGCATCGTGTTTGATGATTGTTTTCAAGACTTTTCGGTCGAAGGGTGTGCGATGCAAGGGTTACGGGACTGGGGTCCAGTGCTCGAAGACTTAGAATTTAGGCTTTATAACCCTAAACCCTAAACCCTGAAGCCTAAGCTGTACGAGATGCCCCAAAGCCCGATTCCAATTATTCAGGCCCCTCGATCCTTCAGGAATACTGTAAGGGCCTTCATAATTAGTCAGGGTAGGCCTAGCCCAGTTTGGGTAATTGCACCACCACGGCCAAAATCATAGCCATAATATCCTAAAACACTTTACCATTAATATAGAAAATAAGCTGCAATTTTCCAAAATGGACAACGTAATGGGGTCGCCCAGTTTGGGTTATTACATCACCGTCAACCAACTAGTGCTGAATAATCCCTAAAACTTAAAGGGGAAGGAATGATCACGGGGAGTTTTCTTATGGAAGGTTCTGAAGAAAAAGCACTTAAAGAAATAACGACTTAATATATTATAGTGGAAATGAGTGACAGTGAATATGAAAGTGAGAGTGAGTATGAAAGTTCATCTGATGATGAAACTGAAAATTTTTTTATTATGAACTAAAGAAATCCAATTATTTCAAAAACTGTACTTCATGTAGACAAGTTAAGAACAGACCACAAATCTTACTAGGTAAATGTGATGCCTTACATGATTTAACACATATGATTGCAGACTACTATGGCTGTGATAAATGTTGTAAGTTAAGGAGTTTTTTTGATGATTATATATGTTCTTTTACTAAATTATGTAAATATCCAGAATACACCGAGGTTCAGAAAATATTACGAAATTGTGGCCACAAAGAGGAATATACGCTTGAGTTACACTTTGAAATGAAAACAATGTATGAAAACCTAGATAAATTTGACTTTTTGAAATGGCATGAGGAGAAAAAGGACTGTTTGAAAGATAGGAAGTCTTCTATTTATTACCAAATGGTGTATAATATTTTCCTTAGAATAATATATCATTTAAAAAGCGACGACAATGATGATTTACCTTTTGAACTTTTATATTCAGAAGGAGCAACACGGTTCTTAAATGAGATGCTTATACAAAAAGCTATAATAATAGATTTTCAATAATAACTTAATAGTAAAATTAAGCTATGATTGAAATATTAAGATTAAGTTCTTAAGAAAAAGCACCTAAAGAAATAACAACTTAATATATTATAGTGGAAATGGATTATACAAATCTGCAAACTTATAAGGCCCAATTGAAGTACATCAAAAAGATATACCAAATAAAGATTAATGAAACTGATTATCTGAATAAAATTAATGAGTTAATAAAGTTGTTGAAAAATACGAAGGTATATTTGATAACGAAGATGTTTGTAATGTCAGGAGTGATATTTCTTTTTTGGAAAGTAAAGTTCAAGAAGATAAACAGTTAATTAAAAAATATTCAGAATTGATTGAGCATGTTGAAATACTATGTCAGAGTGGAGGAAGCCCGGACACTAAATATTTAGATACAAAACCGAAACATGCTGTTAAATGGATTAATATAAGTATTCAAAAAATGGAAGAAGATTACGGCGAATACTTAAAACAATAAATGTTAAATCAATGATAATTTAATAATGAAATTACATTATTATTGAAACCCCCGAACTACCCCATACTATTCCCCATAAATTGAATAAGCCTAACCTTGCCCAGTTTAGGGTATTACATCACCTGATAAATAGGATGAGATAGAGNNGATAATGAGCTACTAGTTGTGATTATATGGCCTATATATGTTTGCGGTGATGTAATATCCCAAACTGGGCGAGCCCTTTTCTAACTTAATTACCAATATTCCTCATTAGAATTATAGTTTCAAAACATGTGAGATACTGTACGGGCCTGCATAATTAGCAATATTCCTCATTAGAAGCACAGTATAAAAAACCCTATTCTAATTAAGGCCCCATTATATTGCCCTTATTAAATTACCAATATTCCCTATTAGAATTACAGTATAAAAAAACCCTATTCTAATTAAGATCCCTATATTATGTGAGTCTATTCCTCATTAGAATTACAGTATAAAAAACCCAATTCTAATTAAGGCCCCTATATTATGTGAGATGAGAAACTCTGCGCTGAAAACAACCCCAACCCCAACCCCAACAGCCCTAGACCCTAAAACCCTGTGCCCATCAGCCCTGAAGCAAAAAGCATTAAGTTTTAAATCTAGAGGAACCCTTGGCCCCTAAACAGCCTTCATAGTTAATTTTTTGTTAATGGCTCCCTCTACAGAAACCCTAAAGAACCCTTCAGACACCTAAAGCCCAGCCGGAGCCTCTAAAGCTTCTAGAGCCTAAACCCCAAGCCCTAGTTAGTGCCCTTTTCGAACTCTCGAGACTCTACTACGCCCTGTAGAGCCTTCTAAGACCTCAAAAACAACCCGAAATCCATGAAACATTTTCTTGTGCCTCTTTACAGCTTCTAAACTCCTATAAAAACCATCTAAAACCCCCAAAACAGCCCCTAAAATCCCGAATCCTAAACCCTAAACCCTGAACCCTGAACCCTAAACCCTAAACCTTAAACCCTGAACCCTAAACCCTAAACCCTAAAGCCGAAAAGAACCCAACAAGAGCCGGAGGATGCAGGGAAGAGCTGGCGAAAAGCCTGGGGTCGCCAGCGTGGCCGGCGAGAGTTCAGGGAGTGCCTTTTAGGGTTTAGGATTTAGGGGTTTAGGGTTTAGGTTTAGGGCCTAGGGTTTGGGGTTGGGGGTTTAGGGTTTAGGGTTTGGGGTTTAGGGTTTAGTTTGATTTAGGGTAAAAAACCTAGTTTGCTTTAAGGGCTTCTATAGGGAAGTCATGTTAAGGGCGATTCAGGGTCGAGGGTTTTGAAGGTTAGGGTATACGTTAGAGTCTGCGGTAACTGGGTGTCAAAGAGGGTTGCTAAAGGGGGTTTAGGGATGAGGGCTTTTAGGGTTTAGTGCTTAGGGACAAGGGTTTTATAAGGTTGGTCTTTGTTAAGATGAGTTTTCAACAGAAGTTTCAGTCACACGTTTGTTTCAAAGGGCTTTGGGAGGGTTTTACTAGATCTTTTGTGGTTCAGGCTGATTCCGGGGTTTAGGTCTGGCCTGTTCATACCTGCAGTCTGTCTCTCTCTCTCTCTCTCTATCTCTCCCTCTCTCGTGAGTTGTGCGCAGGAATAGTGGTACGCAGTCATGTGCGCCCCCAACCCGACTTGCATTCTCCCGTCACTGTTACCAAGCAGCGCAGTGGCCAGTCACGGACTCCATAGCTGGATCTCGCATCCCAAGAGGCGGGCCGCTGCCTCAGCTTCAAATCACATCGCTTGCTGTTCCAAGATCACGGATCATTGCTTCATGGTTTCCGTGTTTGGGGTGTTGGGGGTGTTTGGATACAGTGGTATGGCTATGGGTTTCTGATTCTTATGAGCGTTCGTTCACCCCTGATCTTGTTCAGGCCGCCAATTTTGTCATCGCTATTGTCGCTAGGAAGATGGCTATCGTTGTTGTCAGCCTTATTTGCACTACCACCAGTGTTCCTATCGGTACAGTTAGTAGTCGTAGGAGTGCGATAGGTCATCGTTGCTAGCGTTGTTGTTGCTGCTGTTCTCACTACTTCTATTGCTGTCGCCATCATGATATTTGCCTGCGCTAACGATGAGCACCACTAGGAACGTTATTACTACTATCTTCACAGCTTGCCCTGTCTGTGAGCATTTGCATTGTTCGTTACTACATGCCTATGCCACAACGGTGCGGATCCCTGAACCACAAACCCTAAACCCTANNAACCCCCAAAGCCTAAACCCTGAACCCTAAACCCTAAACCCTAAACCCTGAACCCTAAACCCTAAACACTAAACCCTAAACCCCAAACCCTAAACCCCCAAAGCCTAAACCCTCAACCCCCCGAGCCCAGAACTCACCGCCTCCCCGAGGCTTGGGCCCTCGTGTCCTGGTGGAACGGGGCGTGTACCAAGGCGCCCCCTTTTTTTGTTTGCAGGGTGGGTTTAGGGTTTGGGGTTCAAAGTTGGGGGTTCCAGGGTGGGTTTAGGGTTTGGGGTTCAAAGTTGGGGGTTCCAGGGTGGGTTTCGGGTTTGGGGTTCAAAGTTGGGGGTTCCAGGGTGGGTTTCGGGTTTGGGGTTCAAAGTTGGGGGTTTTGGGTTGGGTTTAAGGGTTTAGGCTGTAGGGCTCAGAGTTGAAGGCTTGGGGTTTAGGGTTTAGGGTTTGGGGGGCATCATGGTCTCTGGGGTTGGCTTTGAGGGATCCTTTATGTGACGTGAATCAGCAAACGCAGCGGCTATAAGGTAACTACAAGGTAACAAGGCTCACTGTTTCATTTTTTGATTCTGAGAAGGCTATCGCGTTGGAGTGGGATTTAGGTCGTCGGGGGCAAAGAAGGGAGGGTTAGGGTTTGAGGGTTCAGGATTTTAGGGGGTTTGTAGCGGACTCGGGACTGTAGGCCTTCGGATCTTGAAGGGATTTCCGAAACGCCGTAAGCAAGGTTAAAACCCGAAGATTTCCAACAAACTTCTCAATTGTAAGCTTTGCCCGTGCTTTCCATTCCGAAGCCATTACAGCAGGCACTCGAAGTCGAAGTCGCTGAATGGTTCAACCGAAACCCCTCATCCCGAGACGTTAGGCTATAGGGTTTAGGGTTTAGGGTTGAGGAGTTTAGGATTTAGAGCATAGGGTTTGGTCTTCAATCTGCAAACCCATAGCTCAGACCAGAAGGCCTCTTCAAAAAACGCCAAACACTCAACCCGACACCCCGAATTTAGGGTTTAGGGTTTAGGGTTTAGGGTTTAGGGTTTAGGGTTTAGGGTTTAGGGTTTAGGGTTTAGGGTTTAGGGTTTAGGGTTTAGGCCGAACCCACATCCCGAGCACCCCGAATGCTCGGGTCGAAACCCCAAGCCTCAAGCCCGAACCCCTCAATGGGTTTAGGGTTTAGGGTTTAGGGTTTAGGGTATGCAGAGTTCGTTGTCTCAGATACTGCTATCTTCCCTTTTTCTTACTCAACGAGACGTCCTTCAATATCATTCTACTTAAACATGAGGACATCCGCTAGACTTGTCGGTGTTTATCTGTGCTTTTAGTTTCTTTCACGCTTTTCGTTTCTGTGGACAGGTGGTCAATTTCTTTGAGACAACTTTCTGTCACTTGTCATTATTATTCTCTCACCCTGGGTCTTAAAACGTAAACCCCAAATCCAAAAGTACTTTGCCCCCTCCCCCCAGCTCTGCTCGAAGGCCGATGACGCAAAGAGCAAGCCAGGCAAAGATCCTGAGAAGGAGGACGAGGATCCGGACAAGGACAAGGCAAGTTTCTTTTGGGGTGTTTAAGTTTGCTTCGGGGTTTAGGGTGGGTTCAGGGTTTAGTGAGGGTTTAGGGTCTCAGGGGTTTGGGTTCTCTTAGATTCGGAGGTTCTGAGTCGACGTCATATAGTGGCCTTAATCATTGCCTATACGTTTGGCTTCCTTAGTGCGTTGATAGCAGCATATACCACCAAAGCCCTACTCTAGATATGAGGGCCCTGAGCCCCAAACCCCGACACTGCAAATCCTGAGTCTGACCATGCAATACCCTGAACCCGACCCTAAGCCCTAGAATGTTGGTTTTATGGGGCTTCACAAGGGCTTTGGAAGCCGTAAAGATTGCAACGTGCAACCAGACAGAAGCTGAAAACCCTGCACGCTTGCGTCCTGAAGTCCACGGACAAGATGGACAGACAGGCCCTGAACGAGTTCGATGTTACTATACCATAGGATTCCTTGATCTAATAAAATAAATTTGCACTACTATGTATCCTAAAACCTCACCGCTTGTTCTGGCCCGCAGTATCTTTGCCCCGCTTTACCCCCCGCCAGCCCTGCGTCCACCGACTGATGCTCACCACAGACCTCGGGAAGAGTGGGCCTCAGAGATGGCAGGGGTGCATACACGAAGGAACCCGCTGTTTCAGGGGTACATGTCAGATTCCTGAATTCTCCAATCTGTCATATTCAGCGATCTGAAAGGGCTCTGAGGTGCCATCTCTAACAAAGACAGCAGTTCGTTTCAAACGCCACGTGCTGGCGAACTGAAACCGCGATTCCCTAGACCCGACCCCGAAACCCTCAACCAATCTCTTACAGCCGAGAGCCTTAAATCCCAAAACACCGAAATGTCATTAACGTCCCGGTACAATGAGTCTCTCAAATGCCACAACACCTCATATTAGTTTAGGGCCTGAGCAGTTAGATGAGGGTTTTGGTGGTGTCTTCTTACATAGTTATGCACGGGTTGCCAGGGAACCTAATTATTGCTACCTATGCAGCCCTCTGCAGTAAGGACCTTCATTCAGATCTCGCCCTACGTGGTGCAGTTCAGCTGGGGCAGCGAGAAGATCCAGCAAGAAGACCGGGTCCCGTCGCCGAACGCGGTCGAACTCGGGTTTAGGGCTTTTGCGGTTAAAGGTTTGGTGGTCTTTGGCCTTGGGGTTTTGTGGGCTCGGGGTTTGGTTCTTGTTTTCTTGAGGGTTGAGCCCTAAACGAGCTAGGGAGTCTAGAGCCTAGGGCTGCGGCCCTTTTTTGCGTCTTATCCCAGGCTGCCTCAGCCCGAGCCCCAAGCCACAAAGAGTGCCTTTGCCCTGCCAACCCGAACCCCACAAGTTCAAACCCCAAAAGGGCCTGGTAGTTCAGGTGCATAGCTTGGATGCAGGCCGGAAGGTCCCCATATGCCTTCAATCAATGAACACCGATTGCCAGATTTCGAGGCTGCTGTCACTTGAGCAATACCTGTACGTGGTGTAACGAAACGGGTGATAGTTCAGCACAGCTCTCCCAAACCCAAAGCCTAAACTCTCAACCCCAAACCCTAAAACTTGACGAACAGCGCGGATCTCGACCCTCCGCGGGCAGATCTACTTCACTGCCTACGCCTCGAAGACCGGCGACCAGGGTAAGCTGTCTCTGTGGACCACCGAGGCAGCTGCAACATTTTGAGGGAGTTTTTGAGGGCAGGGTTTCAACAAGAGCTTTGCATGATTTCCTTCATCGAAAGAACGTCGTAAGCATAAACATCGCGCACTTGAAGTAGCCAAAAAGTACTGTCTGAAATCCCACTTAGAACATTTGCCATTGCTATAGCTTCTAAACCCTAAACCCTAAACACAAAACCAAGCTTGGGATCCTTGTGCGCATGTTTCCTCTGGGGGCTCTCAATATTGATTCGAGGGGTCCTCCGTCGAATCCCCAGCATGAACATTAAGAATCTCTGTTCCAACAAGAAGGCTCCTGTTCTTGACGGGCCTTTTCTGTCTCGTATATACAAACGGGACGGCTGACAGAATTGCCGCTTCTTCCACCACACCCCGGCATCTAAAACCTGGTGCAACCCGGAAGGACAGGCCATAACCCCCTCAGTCTCTAAACCCCGAACCCCATTGACCGCCTAAAGCCCGCAACCCCTGAACCTAAAGCCCGAAACCGTAAAATAATCGACCGTAAGCTCGTTTGGATGCGGGGGTCTTGCGGTCGTCGGATTGGGCTGTGCTCAACGTTGCTTTGGATTTTCGGCTCTTGGGGCATAGGATGCTTGGGGTTTAGGGGTTCAGGGTTCCCTAAACCGTATACCCTAAACCCTAAACCCTAGGCCCTTATGCCTTGAACCGTTATACCCTAAACCCTGTTTCAGAATTTTTAGGAACTGTGAGGGGTGTCGGGCTTCGTGGTTCATAGGGAGCCTAAGGTTGAACCGTCTTTGATCCTTCCGAACTCTTACGCCAGGAATCCTAGGCCCTAAATCGAAGCCCCAAAGCCCGAAATCCCAAACCCTCAGCCCTGAGCCCTTAGCCCCAAAGCCCCCAAACATCTAAAAACCCCGAAGCTCCCATAAAGCCTTGAAATCCTTTCAAAATGCCGTGCGAGGTCGACTTCAAATTCGTGGACGTCGGTGCCAAAGGGAGGCCCAGTGCTCCGGTCCTTAGCCGAAGCCTCAGTCGGAGAGGGAATTTTTCCGGGTTTTAGTACGGGCTGTGTGGAGAATCTTGGAAGGACTGTTTTAAGGCTTCTGCAGTGAGGTTAGGAAGCTTTGATTGTTTTTTTTTGTCTTTCCGGTTTTTGTTTCGGATTTTGAAGGGTTTGGCAAGGTATCAATACTGTTTCATCGCACCGCTACAGTTTGTCTTACACGTGGGTTTATAGGTTCTACCGGACTAGTAGGAACGGGTTTAGAGTTTAGGAGTAGGGTTTGCTCAGGTTTAGGAGATTGCTGCTTGCTTGGGGAGCTTAAGTTCAGGCCTGAAGCACGGCAACAAGTTCATGATCTCCAACGAGCCCGGGGCCCAGCTCTGGTTGCAGTCGCAGGTGGCGGTTACACCAGTCCTACTTTAAGGATGGCGGGACCGAGCAAGTATGCTGCTTGAAGCGTATTTGCTAAGTTCCTTCAACCTCCGAGAAGGGTTGAGGGCTTGGAATTACTCCGTAAACTCAACGCGACATCCCAAGCCTGAGTTTCATACAGCAGCCTGAAATGGATCCGCTTACGACGAGGCTCGAAGCTTGAACAAAGTCGTGTCTGCGCCCAGTTACTGGTTTCGCCTTCTGTGCCAAAAGCACTGGGCTGCCTGCGAAGATGCCAACATCAAGCAGGTCTTAATTTGAGCCAAAAGGCGGCTTCCGAAACCTTCAGCTGGATCCGCAGCCCTGGCCCCTACACCCGAAAACTTAAATGCTAAGCCCTCAGCAGTGAAACTTAGGCATAACGAAGGGGTCTTAACAATCAGAATAGGGTTTTGGGGTTCCTTATGCTAATTATGGTAATTATCATACATACCCCAAAACGCTATTCTAATTATTAAGGCCCCTACATTAAGCACTAGCTCGCAACACCAGACATTCGGGGGACTTCGACACGAGGTTCATCCTCGTGGCCAAAGTCTCCAGCGAGGACGAGAGCTGAGCGGTTCAGGGTTTTGGGGTTTGGGGTGTATGGCCCAGGATGTCGGATGTAGGGTTTAGGGGGTAGGGTTCAGGGTTTGGGGGTTAGGGGTTAGGGCTTAGGGTTGAGGCGTTTAGGGCTTAGGGTTTTTGGGGTCCCGGGTTTAGACTTGATGGTTTCGGGTTCAGGGTGAGGCCTTACACCTCAACATCAGACTCCTCCAAGCCCTGAGGGTTTAGGGTTTAGGGTTTAGGGTTTAGGGACTTGAACCCCAAGCCACGGAACCGCTGAGCCTTAAACATCAGATCTCAGCGTCGACACCCTCTAAGCCTGTTTGCAGAGCCCTGAACCCTGAATCCCAAATCTCTTAACCCGAAGACCTCGAACACCATACCCCTGAACCCTGAAGCCCTTACATCTTAAACCGCGAATCCCATGAAACTTAAACCCCAAACCCCTGAACCTAAACCCTAAAGCCTAAAATCTAAACCCTAAACCCTAAACCATAAACCCTAAACCCTAAACCCCAAAGCACTGAACCGTCAACCCAAAATCTGAAAAGCTCATCAAGCCTCAGCCCTGCGCTCTGTCACCCTAAACCGTAGACCCTCGAGGCCCCAAAGCCCCTCCTTTTGACAGGAGAAGCAGACGGTGAACTTGATGGTTTCCAGCGACGGTGCCAGCTCCTGGAAGGACGGCACAGTTTTTGTTTTTAACGGGCATTGGGGTTACTGTGAGGGTTGCCTTTAAGGTTTCTTTTGAGGGATCTATGAGGGTACTAAGGGGCTTGAGGGGCTGGCCTTGTGTGTTTTCGGCTTGGTGGTGCAGGGATGTGAAGGGTTTCAGGGGTCTAGTTCTGGGGTTTTCCGCTTGGGGGTGTATATAAGGCCAGGGTAATCCTAAACCCTAAACCCTAAACCCTAAACCCTAAACCTTGTGTAAGGTTGAGGGTGTTCGAGGTGCCTTGCAGATAGGGCCTTTGGGGAGATGAGGTCCTCAGGGTTCCACTCGTTTCTTGTGTTCACGGATTTTCGCGGTTTTGGGGATACCATCCCTTGGTAACGGAGATGAACGACAGAATGGGAATGCGACGTAGAGATTCTGGGATCTCAGGCATTGAGCGCTGTAGAGGTCTAGGGTCTCAGGTTTCAGGGTTTCCAGAATTAGGGTTTCAGGTTGCCGGGCTTCTTTGTTGGTTTGTTTCTGATCGGGATCGTAATTACTACTTAAGGTCTCTGAAAGAGCCCGCCTTCCTAAAGCCCCTGAACCCCGGGCCCTTTCTTCAAACGCCATTGGCAGCCCTGCAAAGGGCCCCTAAACCCTAAACCTTGAAGGCTGCTCTGCTGCCGTCCGGAATGGGGGAGCTAGAGGAGAAATGGTGCCCTTCCCTTGCTTGAGCTTCTGTGTTTGTGGTCAGCGTTTTTGTGGGCGTTCAGAGAACTATGGTTTCAGAGCTTTCGGGGATTTGAGGGTTCACGGTTTAGGGTTTTGAGGAGCATGTGCCTCAGACAAGGTCGCAGAGGTTTTGCATCTTCAGGAATCCTGTAGAAGCCACCCCCAGTTTTAAGAGACCCCTGCATGTTTGAATTCCGTGTCTGGACATCTCCTAGTATGGGGCTTTCCGAGAATAGGGGACCCTAATATGGTACCCCAAATAGTAGGATCCTTATTATAAGGACCCCAAAATAAGGTACCCCTTATTTTCGGAAACTCCCGTATCGGCGCGGAGCAAACCTCCACACGTATCCGATGCGAAACAACCCGTTTTCTCCAACAAGCTCCAACTTATCTCCTCGCAATATTGGTACCGGTGTGAGGGGTACTGGTTTAGGGACTTTGGAGTTTGAGTCTTGCTACAAGTACAATCATGGCAAGATGTTCGGGACATTTTATGCAGCGATGTTCAAACTCTCCCACACCTCTGCAGAAGCTCCGCACAGCGGTAGCCTTGAGCATAAGCCCTAATCCTAGCCCTCCTGCACCCCCAAAACCCGAAACCCGCTACCCTAAAGCTTAGCGCAAGACTGCCCCTAAACCCTAAACCCTAAACCCTAAACCCTAAACCCAAACCTGTAGACCCTAAGTGGAACCAAAGCCAAAACTCCAAACCCCAAGCCCAGACCCTGAGCCCCTAAGCCAAAAGCCCTAAACCCTACTTCCTACGCTCTATCCCAGGTATACCATAGTCGACACCTCGGAAGGCGCCGTGCTCCTGCATCTAAACTCGGATGGGGCACACCCGGCTGCTTGATGGCGACACTTCGTTTTTAGGGAGGGGGTATGGTTTGGGGGTTTGGGGTTTAGTTCCTTTTTGGGATTCGGGTTTAG
>CAJNDV010037496.1:17315-32082 GCA_905221635.1 Symbiodinium sp. CCMP2456 | reverse complement strand
TACTCTGCGCTGCAGGCCTCGTCCTTGCTAAGTAGGAGGGAAAACCCTAAACCCCGAAACCCTAACCCTAAACCCTAAACCCCGAAACCCTAACCCTAAACCCTAAACCCTGAAACCCTTAAACCCCTAAACCCTTAAACCTAAACTCTAAACCCTAAACCCTCAACGATTATGGGATTTGGGGAAGGTCTGGGTCAAGTGGTCCGGCCTCACAGCTGCTTTCAGCAAGCCAAAGAGGACGTCGGTGGAGATGGTCCTCACAGAAAAGCTGGGTTCTTGTTGAGGGCTTAAGTTTAGGGTTAAGGGTTTAGGGAACTACTTAACTTGCCACATTAGGAAACCATGAACTATTTACTATAGATCCCTATTATGGTGGCTTACGCTACCTTCCTTAACAAGAACCCCAGGAAAGATTTGTGTCTGGGGTGCGCCCTAAACCCTAAACCCCAAACCCCCAACCCTAAACCCTAAACCCTAAACCCAAAACCCTAAACCCTAAACCCTAAATCGGGCTGTAGGGTTTAGGGTTGCTTTTGGGGTCAAGGGCTCATGGTCGTCGGGCTTTTAGTTGCTTTTAGAGTTTGGGGTTCAGGCTTAAAGAGGGTTTAGGTTGACGGCTTAGGGTTGTTTGTAGAAGTTTAAACTGAATACTTAGGATTTAGGTCTGAGTTGTTTAGAGTCTAGTGTAAAGCTGAGGACTTACGGTTTAGGAGTTTGGTGATATGATTTAGGGGTGATGGTTCTCAAGTGAGAGATATACAGGTTGACCATGGTCTACAGTTTAGGACATCTGGGACCTGGGATGTAGGGTTTTCCAGTTTCGGGTCAAGGCTTATGGAATCTCTGGTTGTGGGGGCAGTTGTGGGTCAAGGCTTACGGAGCTGTGGGTCGTGAGTCTGTTTGGGTTATCGGTGCCAAAAAAACCGACACCTTAAGCTCTAAATGTTACCCTAAACCCTGAGCCCTAAACCCAAAACCTTACCCTAAACCCAATAGCCCTGAACCCTAAATTTATTGAACTTTCCCTGGCTGACTCCTGAACCCCTCCTGAAAGTTAAACTTTTACTATCCTTATAATAGTGCATATAGAAACCCAAAAAGTTAAGGTCCTAAGAGCCAACCAGAAGTTTCTAAACCCTAAACCCTAAATCCTAAATCCTAAACCCATAGGAAGCAGAAGGAAGGAGGTGGGGAGTCGGAGGCGGGCACAGGCTTTGGGCCCAAACCACAACAGGTTAAGGGTTTACGGTATAGGGTTTAGGGTTTAGCGTTTTGGGTTTAGGGCTTTGGTTTGAGGGTTTAGGGTTTAGGGTTTAGGGTTTAGGGTTTAGGGTTTAGGGTTTAGGGTTTTGGGTTTAGGGTTTAGGGTTTTTAGGGATTTGGGGGTTTAGGGTATAGGGTTTTGGTTTGGGGTAGAGGGTTTAAGGTTTTGGGCTTAGGGTGTAGGGTTTTTGGGTTTTTGGGTTTAGGGTTTTGGGTTTGGGGTTTAGGGCTCGAGGCCCCTGTAGATCCCTCTATCGCACCCCCAGAAACGTCTCAAAAAAAAGATTGATGGATCAACTATAGATCCCGATCCCTATAAGACCCAGAGCTTTGTAGATCCTTGAGTATACAGGATCCCTCCTTGGGGGGTACTACTGGGAAACCCCCTAAACACTAAACCCTAAACTTAAGCCCCAAACCTCCAACCCTAAACCCCAGACCATCCTCGACTCTTTGGGAGGTCTCGCGCTTCGATGGGATTCAGAGAGCATTCTGGGTGCATAGAGGATCAAGGGACTTAGTAACTTGAAGGGTTCCTTAAAGGACCCCTCTTAAAAAGGGATCTATGAGGGTGGTTGTAGAATCTGCGTGAAGGATCATGGGACTTGGTACCTATACTACGAAAGCAAACGTACCTTAGATTACTTAAAGCCCATGTGGGGACGTCCCTTGTCACCCTAAACCCTAAACCCTAAGACCTAAACCCTAAACCCTAAACCAGGAAGTGATCCTGAACGCAGTGTCCAACCACGGGTTCCTGAATCCGGTCTCACAAACAGGCGCTTTTCAATCGCCATTAAACCCAAAGACCTGCAGTTTGATTGAGTTTCAAAGAGGATTGCGGAACCCTAAACCCTAAACCCCTAAACCCCTAAACCCTAAACCCTCCAAAACCCTAAACCCTCTAAACCCTAAATTAACCCTAAACCCGAAGCCCTAAACCTTAAACCCTGAACTCAGCCGGCTTTGAGACTCCGAGCTCCACCGACGTACTTCGGCTCGCCGCTCTAAGCCCAAAGGCTCCGCACCCCAAGGGTTTAGGGTTTAGGGTTTAGGGCTTAGGTTTAGGGTTTAGGGCTTAGGGTTTAGGGTTTAGGGCTTAGGGTTTAGGGTTTAGGGGTTAGGGTTTAGGGCCGTGAACCCTAAACCCAAAGACTCATGCAAAGAGGGCTTAGGATTTAGAGCGTAGGGTTTAGGGTTTAGGGTTTAGAGTTTAGGCTTTAGGGTTTAGGGCCGTGAACCCTAAATCCAAAGACTCACGCAAAGAGGGCTTAGGATTTCGGGTTTAGGGTTTAGAGTTTAGAGTTTAGGGTTTAGGGCTTAGGGCCGTGAACCCTAAACCCAAAGACTCACGCAAAGAGGGCTTAGGATTTCGGGTTTAGGGTTTAGAGTTTAGAGTTTAGGGTTTAGGGCTTAGGGCTTAGGGCCGTGAACCCTAAACCCAAAGACTCACGCAAAGAGGGCTTAGGATTTAGGGTTTAGGGTTTAGGGTTTAGAGTTTAGAGTTTAGGGTTTAGGGTTTAGCGTTTGGGCTTTAGGTTTAGGGGCTTAGGGTTTAGGATCATGGGCTTTAGTAACTTAAAGGACCCCTGGATGTGTAAAGGTTCTCTCAGGGTTCTACAGGGGCGACAAGGGAGGTGGGTTAGTCTGAGACTTAGACTTAGAATCCTTGCGGTACTTCTTCACCATGCCCAAGATCTCTTCCGGACCAAGCTTCTCTGCCTCTTCCTTCGTGATGACCCCTTTGTGGATCAAAGCTTTCTTGGCCTGCTTGGCCTCCCTCAGAGGGCCTCTTCCATGCTCCGGCTTGCTCTGGGACCTCTTGGTGGAGGTTGCTGTCTCATTCTCGGAAGGCGGGTCCTCCACCAAGTCCTCCATGGCATCATCTGGCACTTGCGTGCTCTCGGTCTGGGCATCCAGCCCCTGCAGGGCCTTCTTGTCCAACTTCTTCACACTTACTTATAGCCCTAATTCAGGTACTTGTAACCTCACTTAACTCCAAGTAAACCCTAAGGCCCACGTCCTAAACCCCAAACCCTAAAACTTAAAGCCCTCGTCTAAAAACCCTAAACCCTCGAACTTAACGCCCTTTATAAACCCTAAACCCTAAACCCAAAACCCTCGAACTTAACGCCCTATATAAACCCTAACCACCAAGCCCTAGACCCGAAGCACTAAACCCTCAAACACCAAAGCCCTAAACCCTAAACCCTAAACCCTGAAACCTAAACCCTAAACCCTAAACCCTAAACCCTAAACCGCGAAGCCCGAAACCCCACGCCTCTCGTGCGCTTCGTCCAGCATGATTACCGAGTACTTGCTGACCTCGGTCGTTGGGAGCTCGGAGGTTCCTTTTGGGGTCTTTTTTTTGGGGGGTTAGGGATTAAGGTTTAGGGTTTAGGGTTTAGGGTTTAGGGTTTAGGGTTTAGGGGGGTTAGGGATTAAGGTTTAGGGTCTAGGGCGTTCAGGGTTGAAGGTTTAGGGTTTAAGAATTCGGGTTTTAGGGTCTAGGGTTCAGGCTTTGGGTTTGGGGTTTAGGGCGTAGGGCCTACAGGTCACATAGTCTAAAAGGGGTTTTAGTAAATAGTTAAGGGGAAGGGTTCAGGGCTTGAGTTGAAATATAGTTTCTACTGGGGTTGGTCAAGGGATCTTTTAAAGCCTGGATGAACATGCCAGGCTGTCCAAACACGATGGATTTCTGCAATGATGTCTCAGGGCTAGCTTAGGGAACTACTCCTACCCAAACCCCTGTTCCCCGAAGTTGGATACAAACACCTAAACTTTCACGAAACGTGGGATGGTAAATTTCCTGACAGTGCCCTTTCGGATCACGAGGATGCGACTTGATCGTCAGAGAGGATCTCACGAAGAAGCATACCTTGGTCATAGTGATGGTGCTTTAGAGCTTGCAAGTTTAAGGGTTCGGGGGTTGCTGTGTTCACAACCCAAAACGCTGAAGCTGAAGGGTCAGGAATTGGGGTTCGGGGTTTAGGGCTTCGGATTTTCGGGGTTAAGTCGACTTTAAGGCCTGTGGCTTTGGGGCTTGGGGTTCACTGGTTCCTGCAGAAGTCCAGCTGCAAGTCTTCTCAGCAGAGATTACTTCGAGGCTCTCAATGAGTTCCCAGAGACTCTGAGGAGTTGGAAACAGTACGCTTTGCAATCATAAAATGAACATGTTGATTTATTTTTTGTTTGCACCCTAAAACCCGATTCTATCGACATCGCCTCAGTGTTGTCAAAGTTGTTGCTGCTAGTCTGCAGTGCGGAAGTCGCAGGGTCAGTCCTAAATCAAAATCTGAACCCTGAGTCATCGTGTGTGTGCCTCTGGGTTCCGGGATACTGAAGGTGGGCAGTTTAATTGCGACGTTAGAGTTAGGGTTAATATGTACGGGAAGCGAAGAAGTTTATGATCATTATACCCAATCATCGACATCAGCGTCAACATCATCATCATCATCATCATCATCATCACCATCATTACCATCATCATCATCATCATCATCATCATCAAAAGCATCATTGAAATCATCGGCATCACGACCATCGTCACAACATCTTCATCAAGTTCATCACCATCACGTTCGCTGCATTATCACCACCGCATCATCATCATCATCATCATCATCACCAGCAGCAGCATCGTCATCATCATCACCATCATCACTGCAACATCATCGTTATCACCATCAAGCTCATCGGCAGCAGCAGCGGCATCGTCAGGAATATTAACATCGTCACTACCATCATTCCAGCAGCCCCTACACTCTGCCAGCCTCAGAAACCCGGTGGAACCCTTTTTCCAAACCCAAACCTAAGCCCTGAACCCTCCCTGAACGGTTTCCCTCCACGGCGAGGTGCCGTCTGTCATGTACTTGATCAGAGTGTCAGGCCCTGTCTGATCCTGCGATTCAAGGTTTCGGTGCTTAGGGGTCTAATTTTTGCGGGTTTGGGGTTTAGGGTCAGTGGTTTCTGTAAGGGCGAGGGTGTTCCGACACTGCTATATGAGTTTCGAAGGCTTTACAAACATTTAGGTTTTCGGCTTATGTTACGGTGTTCTGGCGGTTCTCGCTTTGCATATTAATATAAGGGCTTTAGGGATTTTCATTGGACTGTCCGTTCCAGAAGCGACATTAACAAATCCCAAAGTGTCAACTGCCTTGGGGACCAAATGAAGCTCATAAGCAGGGGCCTCAAACCCCCATACTATGGATCCCGATATGGTATATGATACCCTAAACCCTAAACGCCTTAAACCCTGTTGGGGTTCATTTCGTGCTTGAGGCGGGGCCAACTTCAGCAGGCTTACCGGTTCAGGCTTTAGGGCTTAGGGTTTGGGGTTTGGGGTTTAGGGTTTAGGGGTTCAGGGTTTAGGGCTTGGGATTAGGGTTTGGGGGTTTAGGGTTTAGGGCTTAGGGTTTAGCTCTAGATCTTAAGCGCGTCCTAAATGTATGGACCTAAGCAATGACCAATACTATTTGGCGGTTCCTTATTATAATTATAGTAAAGTATCATGACCCTAAACTCTAAACCCTGAACCCTAAACCCTAAATCTTAACCTTGCAACAAACCCTGATCACCAGTTTGATCCCAACCAAGGCTTGAACCCGAAAGCTGCCCCAAAAGCCAATCTTTTTTGAGAGGTGACTACTTTAGGGTTTAGGGTTTAGGGTGGGTTTAGAGGGCCAAAGTATATACTATTTGGGCACATGGGCCCTTAGGGGTCAAAAAGATCTGCCTGATGTTGGGCCTCAATAATGCAACTATGGCTTCAGGGGATATTTGTAGTGCAAGGACTGTACGGGGATAGTATCTCCAAGTACTCCGACCCCTGTACTAGCCCTGAACCCTAAACCGTCGTCCTAAACACCAGGGAACCCTAAACCCTTTTCCGTAGTCCTAAACCCCCCAGGAACCCTATACCCCTAAACCCGAAGGAACCTAGTCCCAAACCCCGAATAACCCTAAACCCGAAACCCTAAACCGTAGCAACCCCAAACCCTAAACCCTAAATCGTAGTCCTAAACCCCAAGGAACGGCGCAACTCCAACCCCCACCGAAACCAAATACATCCCCGTCGCCTCTAACCCCTACACTCGGTTCCTCAGTAGCCAAGGTTTATAAAGTTTAGGGGTTTAGGGGTTTAGGGGTTTAGGGTTTAGGGGTTTAGGGTTTGGGGCCATACTGAGAAGGGTACCCTGCTTCCTAGTGTTCGGTTTCCTTGCGGAGACCCAAAGTTCGCAGGGCCAAAGGGGTACTACCCTAAACCCTAAACCCTAAACCCTAAACCCTAAACCCTAAACTAAACCCTAAACCGAACTCAGCACAGGTTTAGGGTCTCCTTATGATGAGGGCTTCCTCCTAGATTCTAGGTTTCGGGTTTAGGGTTTAGGGTTTAGGGTTTAGGGTTTAGGGTTTAGGGTGTAAGGTTAAGGGTTAAGGGTTCTAGGTTTCCTTGCGATGGGGCGTGTTTCAACAAACAGACCCCGAATCCTGAACCCTACACCGTAGATCCTAAACCCTAAACCCTAAACCCTAAACCCTAAACCCTAAACCCTAAACCGTGAACCCTCTACCGTGAACCCTAAACCCTTGAAGCCGTAAACCCTCCCTGGCTTTGGGTTGCAGGACCCCCCCCAAACATGAAGTTCAACAACACCAGAGGGCGGACCTCGAAGCGGATGGCATAACCCACCTCTTGGCCTTTGCCAGAAGTACTTGGAGGATCATGGGACTTAGTAAGTAAGGTTATGAGTCCCTTAGTTGGGGTTAGAAGTAAATATAAGTACAGCAACCTTAATTATAACCCTACTTACTAAGTCCCATGATCCTTTAAGTAGGGCTTGCAGGGTTTAGGGCTTTCTGGTTTAGGGGTCTTGCGTGCAAGTCCAGGGTCTAAAAGGGTGACGTGGGCATGGAGAGTGTGAGTTAGTACATATATGGGCCTGAATAATTCGAACAAGCTTTGGGGTATACAGGACTGACTGGTGGGAATGGGGGAATGGGTTATAGGGACTGCTATACGGGACCTTAAGGGACTATCATATGGATCCATTCCCCCATTCCCTGCTAAGCACCAGACAGACTATGATAAGAACACAAACTCCCCTAAACCCTAAATCCTGTATGCCCCTGAAGACGCCGGGTGGAGGAGCTTTGGAGGAGCTCCCGGCCCTAAGCCAGAAAGCCCAAAACCAGATTTCCTTGGAGTGTGTGGGGTTTAGGGTTTAGGGCTTTAGGGCTTTAGGGCTTTAGGGCTTTAGGGCTTAGGGGTTTAGGGCCAGGGTCTAGGGCTTAGGGGTGCCACGGCCTACTCAGTTCACCTTCTGTCCCCTTGATTCTAGCTGCCACAAGAAACAGAGGAAAAGAAATCGGGTTTAGGGTTTGGGGTTTAGGGAAAAGAGATTGGAAACGATAGTCCGTTGATTGCTGTCGATAAAGGTAAGCTATAGTTGTCTACATGATCTCTACGATGCGGGGACCACTGCATCGGCAAGCATCAGCAGTGGAATGGCACGCGCAAAGACTGTCTGGTGCTTAGTAGGGAATGGGGGAATGGATCCCAATGATAGCCCCGAAATTGCAATTGATCAAGCCCTCCACTCTGAAACCCTAGTTCCGAAACCCTTAAACCGCCCACAACCCTGAATTTCCGCCACCACCACCCTAAACCCCAAACCCCAAACCCTACACCCTACACCCTAAACCCTAAACCCCAAACCCTAAACCCCAAACCCTACCACGAAAAGCAAGAAACAAGAGCCCAGAGCCCTGCCTAGACGGCAGCCGTACTCCTCTGAGACGCGCTTGGCAACGGACATGGCCTGCAGATCCCACCACAAATGGGCTTAGGGTTCAGGGTTCAGGGTTTAGGACTTTAGGGTGTTATTCACATCTGTAGCTGCATATTACCCTAAACCCTAGACCCTAAACCCTAAACCCTATACAGAGTTTAGGGTTTTAGGGTGTAGGGTTCAGGGCTTTAGGTTTAGGGTTTAGGGTTCAGGGTATACCACAAATCCCTCAAGCGAGGGTTTGCCGTTAGCCGGAGGGGCCGGGCTTGTATCAGGGTCCGTTAAAAGCTTTAGGGTTTAGGGTTTAGGGTTTAGGGTTTAGGGTTTAGGCTGCTTTGCCTTTTCAGGGTGTACTGGGCTTGAGAGGCATGCTGACGTGGAAGGTTTTGGAACAATAATTCACATGTCGCGCCCCTGAACCCTTAAACCCTAAACTTAAACCCCTAAACCCTAAACCCGAAACCCCGAAACCCGTAACCCTAAACCCTAACTCGTGCGCAGCTCGACCGGGCCATCTCCGTAAACACCCGGACTTTGCAATCATGGAGAATGCAATTCACAACTTCTGCTAAGAGCTGTCATGATCAGAGTACGGCCTTTGAATTTTATTTCATAATGGTTCCTTTAAGGAACAGGTCCCCCAAAAAAGTATTAAAGTATGGCACTCCAAAGCCCAGTATACTGATGATGCGGGTTTAGGGTTTAGGGCCTTAAGGAAGCTGCACTGCTTGTGTCCGCCGGTCAGGAGTCGAGCACCCTGGCATCTTCAAACCCGTCACCCTAGACTTTTCGGGTTTAGGGCCTAGGGTTTTAGGGTTTTGGGGGTTTAGGGTTTAGGGTTTAGGGTTTAGGGTTTAGGGTTTAGGGCAGTTGTTACACATCCAACCTTCTGTTATGGTATATGCGTTTCTATGCACAGCACTCGTGCGTCATGCAGTACTTGACAACCATTTGCAACTGCGCAAGCCTGTTCCAACCTTAAACCCTGAACCCTAAACTCTAAACCCTAAACCCTGAACCCTGAACCCTAAACCCTAAGACGACAGGGGCCTTAATGATCCGACCCCCTGGATTGAATCCAAAACTCGGGCTCTTGGAGTCCCCCCCACTTACTTCGGGTTATGAGAAACTGAAGGTTAGCCTTTGGGAGTAGAGTCGGATTAGAAAGGGATTAGGGTGTAGGGTTTAGGGTTTAGGGTTTGGGGTTTAGGGCTTGGACTATAACACCCCACAAAAGGCTAAAGGTCACCTACTCTGCTAGGAGTAACTCTAAATCCCAGTTTCTAAGTCCCATGATCCCTAAACCCTAAACCCCAAAGCCTAAACCCTAAACCCTAAACCCCAAGCCCTAAAACGTTACGTAGAAGACCCGGTGCGCACCGCGACACGTCGTGGCTGGGTGCAGCCGATGACGCCGCGGGAGGTGTAACCCGCCTCTCATGCACAATCTAGCGGCCTGAAGGAGTAGAATATGGCTTTGGAGGTTTAGATGAAGGAGCCGTAAAAAATACTACTCTAACTTTAAACAACCCTAAACCCTAAACCCAATAACCCGATGTTTGTGCCTCTATAAGGCGTGATTTCGATCCCCGAAGATCTCAACTGCTTGGCCCCAGGGAAAGGTCTGAAACTCAACACCCAGAATCCTGAACAGAAAGAGCGGTTTAGGGTTTAGGGTTTAGGGTTTAGGGTTTAGGGTTCAGGGTTCAGGGTTTAGGGTTTAGGGTTTAGGGTTTAGGGTTTAGGGTTTAGGGACGCTGGAATGTAGAGTTTTGGGTTAGGGTTTCGGGACGTCTTACGGCGAAGCTTACTTGCGCTTCGGGCCGTCTACCAAATAAAGGCGAAGGATCTTCTTCTCTTACCAGGGTTCCCTAAGTCCCGAAGTTGTGTCAAGAAAAGGATCGCGAGTTTCTGTGCGAAGGGTCTCCATGAATGGTTGCAACTTGGCTGAGACGAAGGCTTGGGGTTGGAGTCTGGGTGCAGTTGCAGGGGGGTGAACCTGGTCTTGGTTAGCTAGGGTTTAGGGCTTCGAGTTTTGGGGTGTAGGGGTTTAGGGATTTTGGGCTTAGTCTTGGTTGCTTTCGTTCCACGCGCCCGCGGCCGACACTTCAAGCTGAAAAAGCCTCTCAAAAACTCGAAACAAGCACCACAAAACCCTTAAACCCAAAACCCAGCTTTCACTTCCGAGTTTGTAGGCTTCGTGCGAAACTCTGATCCCACAGCCTGCAAGGCTCTTACGAGACTCCAAAACCCTCAGCACCCATCGGCTCGTCAACATCTGTGAACCAGATAGATTTGGGAAGGCGGTCCAGTTCTGAGGATGGTGTGCTCCCTTGTGCCCGCAGCGAGGGACGAAGATGCTTCGTTGCCTCTGTGGTGGTACCTGCCGATGATGCTGCAGAAGGTGGCTCTTGTCCAGCGAAAATCTTACAGGGCCCATCGTCTGTGAGTGAGCGCTTCCTCTTCTGCTTGGCTGCTGGTGCGACCTGGCTGATCTGTATTGTCGCACTGTATCCCTCCGATGATGGTACTTAAGTACTAGGTTCCTGAGTGACCCCTTAATAATAAGGGTACCCTTTGTCCTGTTATTCAGTTTTAATAAGGGAACAATACTATAAAAAGGGCAAAAGGGTTTAGGGTTTAGGGTTTAGGGAAGTACTGCTCAGGAACCTAGTTAAGGCCTGCTTACATGAGCGCCCTGATCCCCCAAGCAACGAAAGCCCGACGAATTCAACCCTAAACCCTAAACCCTAAACCCTAAACCCTAAACCCTAAACCCCCAAGCCCTCAACTCCTAAACCCCTAAAAAACCCCTAAACCCTAAACCACCGAACCCCTAAACCCAAAACCTTAAACCCATAAACCCTAAACACCGAAATAAACCCCTAAACCCTCAACTCCTAAACCCCTAAAAAACCTCTAAACCCTAAAGCCCTGAACCCCTAAACCCAAAACCTTAAACCCATAAACCCTAAACACCTAAACCCCTAAACCTAAACCCTAAACCCCTAAACCCCTAAACCCCTTAACCCCTAAACGCTAAACCCCTAAAGCCCTAAACCCTCAAACGCTGCACCCTAAACCCACCTCGGCCATGTACTGGGTGATTTGAGTGGTTTTACCGCTCCCGGTCTCGCCGATCACGATCAGCACCTGCTCATGTTCTCGGGTTCAGGGCTTAGGTTTCGGCTTCAGGGTTTAGGTTCAGGGTTTAGGGTCTAGGGTCTAGGGTTTGGGGTTGAGAGTCTAGGGTCCAGGCTTTAGGATTTATGTTTAGGGTTTACGGCGTAGGGGTTTAGGGTTCAGGGTTTGGTTCGAGTTTGTTCGCGCCTACATACGTAGGACACTGCTTTGGGGTGTTAGTGCAGAGCCTTGGCCAAACTCCACATGAAACTGATTTAAGAGGAAGGCACGTTCCTGACTAAATGCTCCTTGCAAAGCCTCTAACCTAAACCCTAAAACCCGAAACCCTAAACCCTAAAAACCGAAAACCCTGAACCCCGAAACCCTAAACCCTAAACCCGAAACCGTAAACCCTAAAACCCGAAACCCTAAACCCTAAAAACCGAAAACCCTGAAGCCCGAAACCCTAAACTCTAAACCCTAAACCCTAGAAGCCCCAATCCAGCGTGATTGCAGCAAGGATCCGGGCTTGGAAGTTTTGGTCCCGAAGAGCCAAGAAGCCTAAGCCTCTAAACCACCGACCGAGTAGGGGGTGGGGGGTTTAGGGTTTAGGGGTTTAGGGTTTAGGGTTTAGGGTTTAGGGTTTAGGGTTTAAGGGTTTAAGGGTTTAGGCTTAAAGGTTTTTGGGGTTTAGGGGTTGAGAGTTTGGGGTTTAGGGGGGTTAGGATCTGGGCTTTGGGTATAGGGCTACAGTATGGCGTAGGCTTTAAGGCTCGGGTGTCACCAAAGACCCAACCCGAAGACCACGCGACACCCTTGAAGCATCAAGGGCCTTGCGCAGACCTTCCTAGACCCCGAACCCTAACCCCTTAACACCCTCACAAGCAACCCGGGTCACAAGCACGGTAACCTTATAACAGTTACAGTTTATAACCTTAGTTAAGGGACAATAGGAGAGACCCCTAGAAGGGACGCCTAATCCAAATACCCTGTAAAACCCTTATATACCCCTTATATATAGTCTCATAAAGCCCCTGTATAACCCCAAGGGTCCCTTTAAGGGTCCCTCCTCTAGTCCCTTGACTTAGTTGCTCAGTCCCGTGATCCCGTCAATAGGGCTAAGGCTTTAGAGGGGCTTTACGGGGCCGAACAACTAAGTGCATCCATGCAAAGCTACGGGTTTAGGGTTTAGGCTTTAGGGTTTAGGGTTTAGGGTTTAGGGTTTAGGGTTTAGGGTTTAGGGTTTAAGGTTTAGAAAAGCCGTCGGAAACCCTCGTGCAGCCGTCCGTCGCGGAGTAGTGGAATTATGTGCCGAACCCTACCACGAAGCCACAAATTCAACGAGGGCACATCCTACATGCTACCGTGATAAGCCCTTCAAAACAAACCCTAAACCCTAAACCCTAAACCCTAACCCTAAACCCTAAACCCTAAACCACCCATCGCCTAGAGACCTCCGATGACTTTAAGCTCGACAGCCGCACCCCCGGCACCTAAAGGCGCGCCTTGTTGTCATGAATGGCTTGCAGAAGCTCATTCCGAAGCTTGAAGATGGGCAGGCTCTGGCCAGGGTGCGGCAAGGTTTAGGGTTTAGGGTTTAGGGTTTAGGGTTTAGGGTTTAGGGCTTAGGGTTATAATGATTATTTAGGAGGGAAGCCGGTTCAGAGAAGGTGGGCAGGGCTATTGAAAGAGTTTCTGCAAAGGGAACCCGATTATAGAACCCTATAGCACCCTGTAAAAGGAATCCTACTCTAGAACCGTACAGTACGCCTGAAGGGCACCTTTCCGAGCTTATG
The DNA here is from genome assembly GCA_905221635.1 of Symbiodinium sp. CCMP2456. Lineage (NCBI taxonomy): Eukaryota > Dinophyceae > Suessiales > Symbiodiniaceae > Symbiodinium > Symbiodinium sp. CCMP2456. The sequence continues at coordinate 19,109 of CAJNDV010037496.1, read as the reverse complement.
GGTTGAGTTTGAGTGATCACGACAGATCCTTGTCGACGTACCCTGATTTGATAGGATTTAGGGTTTAGGGTTTAGGGTTGATTTGAGGTCTTCAACCAGCCCACACGCAATTCCACCCAAACTCCTGTCCGGAGATGTTCGAGGTTTCAGGGTTTTGGTGCGCTAAAGGTATGCCCAAGGCCTGCCCAGGGGTGCCAGAGGTGTCTTAGGGGGCTGGAGGGCGGGGACCCGAAAACTAGAAGCGGAATTGCTAAACCCGGACCCAAAGAGCACAGCGTCCAGAGCGTACAATGGGCCCAGAAAAGGTTTAAGCCATGTCAACACCCTCGAGACGAAGTTAAGCCTTCCCAAGAACTCGGCGTCCAGAGGTGTAGGATTCTTAAGTTTAATGGCCAAGTTTCTGTCTGCGTCGTCCATTCCCGCAGTGTCCGCGGAGGCGGGGGCGGAGGAACTTCGCCTTCGCCAAAACTTCTGCCATCCGAACCAGAAGCTGACGGCGACCACGACCCCAGCCCCCAGATGACACGCTCCACGGTTTCTGCTTTGATCGCCTGGAGCTTCTGGATGATCTCACCTGGCAGCCAAGTGCCCACACGCCTCAGAGGGTAGGACTGAAGCCCGTAGTGCGACGGCGCCCAGAGGTCCACAGAGAACAGCCATGCGATCAGGATCCCAGCAGACATCGATCTGTGTCGCCCGGCAGAACCTGGGCGGCCAGGCTATCCACTGGAATGATGAACCAACTGTTCGCCTGCGCACTGTCGATCCAATCCAAGACCCAGCGAGCCCTCTTAGCAGATATGCCAGCCGAGCTTTCTCTGTACGACAGCTGGTAGCCCACGAACTCACACTCAACACCTCCCCGAAACTTCCGGTACGAGAAGGGTGTGCCCATCAGCTCACAAGTGCACTGTCCGCTCTTTCAGTCCGGAGGTGCAGGCAAAAGTTTAGGGTTTAGGGTTTAGGGTTTAGGGTTTAGGGTTTAGGGTTTAGGGTTTAGGGAAATTCTTGAGGTGAATATTGCCATCCACATTGGACCATGTACCCTGCATTCCGTAGGCCACATACCCCTTTCCTCGCTGTGTGCGAGGACTTAAACTAATCGGAACGATACATCCTACGTGTGGTTTTTCTCTCGGAGAGTATAAAGATCGAAAAACCCTAAACCCTAAACCCAAAACCCAAGCAGCCGAAGAGCCTAGTCCAGAGGATCGCAGCTGAGCTCACTCCAAAGGTTCCAACGAAAATAAGCTAAATCACTTTCGAGGTGGAGGAAGCCTGAACCCGCGAACTCTGGAACCCCAAACCCTAAACCCTAAACCCCTAAACCCCCCTAAACCCCTAAACCCTTAAATTCTACATCAGCCCCCCCAAAACAAATCTCTTCGCCTGGCGCCGGCAGTTTAAAATCAAGCCAGCAAGCCCCCAATACCGTTCAAAAGCCGATGCCTAAATAAGTACCCACACTAGTCTGAGGGGGGGGGTCCTTTTTATGCTCAAAGGGTTTAGGGTTTAGGATTTAGGGTTTCGGGTTTAGGGTCCTTGTTATACTTAAAGTATAGTATATATGTATATATACAATGAACCTCGCAACCCTATTTTAAGTATGAAGGCCCCCGATTTCCCTAAACCCTCAAGACTGTCTTCGACACATTCCTCCCGTCAGCCTCTCGCTGTTCCTTGATCGGCTTTACCGACTTCTGGCCGTAGGATACGGACTTGCCGATGTAGAGCCTGGGTGTTGTTTAGGGTTTAGGGTTTGGGTTTAGGGTTTTGGGTGTTGGGTTTAGGGCT
>CAJNDV010037495.1:6427-19357 GCA_905221635.1 Symbiodinium sp. CCMP2456 | reverse complement strand
GTGCCTCTGCCGCCGCTGAGCGAGAAGAGTAATCAGAAGAGTCGGTTTCAAAGTAGCAGTGAAGGGATAAAGGAGAGGTGCTAACGTGGAGATCTTTCCCTGAAGTGCTTGGAACTAACTTAGCACCCATCCCAGTTTTTCGAGATCCACCCGAGCAAGGTGGGACAGCGACCGGAGGCCTGGGCGCGTGAATCCGACCCGGCTGGTCCTCGCCTTGCGCTGGGAGAGGTTTGAGGAGGTGGGACTGCCTTAGTGGAGCGAACTGGGTTTGGGATATCTAAGCCTCTGACCAGTTTCGACGATGGAAACAGCGAGGTATCAGCACCGAACGACTAAGATCATCCCCGCACCCACCCACAGCCACGCACCCCCACCCACACTCACCGTTGGAGGTGCTGGCATAATCCATCCGAGTTTTCAGCCACTGAGAGTTTCTGACCGAACAGGTTGTGCAGAAAGGCGGGAAGATCAAGATGAAATTGCTGGAGAAAGAAGGGTGGATTTGGAACGACTACTACAAGCCAAACGAGACAATTCCATCATGCAAAGATGGGAACACCACCGACTGCGTGAAGAGTGGCTTTGCGGTGGCCTTCTTCGAGGCTTTCGCAATGGGGGGGGTGGGGGGCTTTTGCTGTTTTTCCAGGTGAATTAACGCTACAACCATAGCAGAATATAGCAGAATTGGAATCAGAAACTCTTTTCCTTTCAGGTCCCAGAGAAGAGCGTTCTGACCGTCAAGTTGAAGGTGCAAGTCCCAGGAGAAGCAGATTTAAAGCGTTCTTGGCTCGTCGAAACCGCCGATGCCGGCTCGGGAGACGCGCAGGCGAGGATTGCTTTCCTTTACCAAAACCATTCGGAGTACCAGAAGAAGTGGCGGCCTCTCGACGCATGTTCTGTGCTTTGCTGCCTTTGATGTAGTCATGATGTAGCTTTTGATCACATTGTGCTGTTGTGTAAGACACAGTGTAATGTGCGGTCTATAAAAATCATGGAATGTAAATCAGGGTCGACCAGAACAGAATGTAGATGTAGTTTGATGTTCGAGTCTGTGTATGTATGTATGTATGTATGTATGTATGTATGTATGTATGTATGTGTGTATGTATGTATGTATGTATGTATGTATGTATGTATGTATGTATGTATGTATTATGTATGTATTGTGTATGTATGTATGTATGTATGTATGTATGTATGCATGTATGTATGTATGTATGTATGTATGTACGTATTGTGTATGTATGTATGTATTGTGTATGTATGTATGTATGTACGTATGTATGTATGTATGTATGTATGTATTTACGTACGCACGTATGCATGGATGCATGCATGCATGCATGCATGCATGCATGCATGCATGCATGCATGCATGCATGCATGCATGTAAACTTCCAACTTTCCACTTCTAAATGCCTGTGTCTCTGTGTTGATGACTCCTTTTCTCTTTAGTTATATATATATATATATAGAGGCATACATACACCGACATAAACCAGCTCAGATTCAGCCAAGGACAGGCGGCGGTTCCGACAACACCAAATTTACTTACGCCAGCGAAGATGAGAAGTTTGTGAACAAGGAGCTAACCATCCATGATATTGACTCCTCGAATTTCAAGCCAAATCTGGAAACAAATGGCAACTTGGCCCAGAGTGCCAGGTTTCGGGGTCCAGATAGCCGCGGCTGCTACTAGTAACCCCTAGCAGACCCACGGCTGCTCCTCAGTATCTTCATTTAAGCGAAGGATCCGCACAAATACGGAGGCTTGAGGTTTTAATGAGCTGATGTAGTTGGGGAATGACAGCTTAGCAAGACCATCCATAAGCGCAACTCACATTTCCTGAGTGGTTTACCAACATTCATGATAAATCAGTTGGTTTGTCTACAGCCATAGGCTATAGTACTAGTACTAGTACTAGTACTAGTACGACTACTACTAATTACTACTACTACTACTACTACTACTACTACTACTACTGCAACTAAACCACGACTACGACGACGACGACTACTACCGTACTACTACGTACTACTACGTACTACTACGTACTACTGCGTACTACTACGTACTACTGCGTACTACTACGTATTATAACGTAAGCTCAAACTATATCCTCCCGAGCCGTGATTCAACCCTCAGCTTCAATCCATGTAGCATGAGGCTTCGAGATGGACAGCACCGGTGCGCTGAAGAAGCCGCTGGATGAACTCATGCTTCCTGGCCTCAGAGGGTTTAGGGATCACGGCGTCGCCCCGAAAATTCGTAAGCCAGAATCCCTCAACCCTGACTCCTACATCCCGAAACCTAAACCCCAAACCCTAAACCCCAAACCCAACTAGCTTTGGCCACAGTTTCGACGCGCACCTGGGGAACCTTGAAAAGTTGAGGATTCCGGGAAGTCTAGGAGCTTTGGGGTGCGTCTTGGCTTTTCAGGCTCAGGAGCTTCGGAGAGAAGTTGCGGGGTTTAGGGGTTAGGGTTTTAGGGCTTTAAGGGTTTAGGGTTTAGGTCCGGGGTTTAGGGTTTAGGGTTGTAGGGTCTGGGGTTTAGGTCCGGGGTTTAGGGGTTAGGGTTTTAGGGTTTGGGGTTTAGGGTTTCGGTCCGGGGTTTAGGGGTTAGGGTTTTAAGGTTTAGGGTTTAGGGCTCAGTCCTCAAACCTCGACGCCCCCGACCTCTGGACTGCAGGCAGGATATGGAGCGCAAAGATGTGAAGCAAGAGTTCAAAACAGAAGTGGCGCCTTGCATGTCTTGGGAAGCACTAAGATAGGGTGTAGCGTAGGGGCTTTTCATTTAGGACTTTGGTCCAGGGCCTGATATTCATTTGTGATGGTTGAAGGTAAGTTGTGTTCGCCTTTTTGGTTGTTGATTTAGGGTTCGTGGTTTGGGGGCCTGCGTCTGTCGGCTTCATAGATCCGGGGGTCTGTTGCTACGCACATGTCATTCTTCCACTGGTTCTGTGCCTTTCGGCTTCAGGTGTTCTGTTTTTTGTATTTGGCTTCAGTGAGACAAGAATGAACCAGTAGTTTAGAGAATCACTTGGACAGCTTTTGACCGGTCGCTCCTGCACAAGATGTGAGTACACGCGTCGCATAGCTGAGTTGCCTGTGTGGTGCTCAGCCTCTGCAACATGTTGTTGCGTGAGGTCGTGTTTTGGAACCGCAACTGCTACATCAATACCACGGAGGCTATGTTGAACTTGTCCGATCACCTAAGCGGCGACTCTTGGCCGCATGTTTCTGTTGACGGTTTCTTAGATGCCTGTGGATCAGAATCCCAAAGTGCGAACCCTTGAAATGCGACTGTCCCTCAGGACAGATTCACTGGAGGGCTTTGCACCAGCGACCTCTTCTACAGTGGGTCATGGAACTCACCACGGCTGAATGGCACGAAGTTTGTTGGCCTCTACACGTGTGCCTTGACCACAACGCCGCACTGCTTGGGCAAGCCAGGGTTGAGCCAACTCTGAATTAGAAAACCTGCCAGAGCATCTTCTTGGCTACAAAACCCGTACCCGAAACCCTAAAGTCTACAGCCCCAAACACTAAACCCTAAAACCCTACAGTAAAACACAACTCTTCTTCACAATGCATTCGCCACCCTTGTTGTCTTCGCATCTCTTTCTTTTCACCAAGTCATTCGGAAGGCCAGAACGCAGGATGTTCGGTCCGGGCTGAGAACACTAGTAACAGTACTAGGTGTCATCGCGGTGATACATGGGGTTTCTTAACATTAGGTCCCGATTTCGGGGTGGAGGCTGTTGCTGGTCGTCCAAGCAAAGATTGAGTCTGGTGAATTCAGTGAAAGCTGATGGGTTGTTACTCTTCTTGCTTTTGTCGTTGATGATGATGAGATGATGTTGTTGATGATGATCAAAGCTTTGCATCACAACGGCTGTCATGACACCGAGCATCCCGGAGCTGTTTGCATGTTCCCAGTGGGACATGCCGGGGGGAGCCTAATGGCAAGAAGACATCCCTGAAAAAGCTTCGAAGCTTCAGTCCCAAGGCTTGCATCAGAATATACCATATCATACCACAATATAGTATAATGCACTATCATATACTACAATCTAGGATTTCCTTAGAGCACACGAAAACAGATTTTGGCGAGCTTTCAGCAGGCTGCTTCTTGGGAACGCTCGACTCTAAATGCCGTACCTTGCCACTTTCAAGAAACTCTTCCTCACAATTTCTGCAAGGGATGCGTGGCGACAATCCAATCGTATCTGTGCAAGAGCTTCTCTTCACACTTGTGCGTGGTCTCACGTGGAGGTGAGTGCGCTAGACAGCTCAGCACTGTCGTCACGAAGAGATGCTGCAGAGTATCACCGTAATTGTAACTATTGGGATTTTCAGAAAAATGGGGTCGTGCTGTTGTATGGCCATTGTCAAACCCGACCGTTGGCAACTTCCTTCCGTGTAGGCTGGCTTTTACACAGCTTGCAGCGAGCATATGGCACAGGTCAACCCGCGGAGTCGTATCCAGCTGCTCAGCTTGACTAGCGCATGCAGAGAAGCCCTTCCCTCAACCCTAAACCCTAAACCCTAAAACCTAAACCCTGAACCCTAAACCCTAAACCCTAAACCCTAAACCCTAAACCCGAAGCCCGTGGAGCTGGGCCCTTCAGATGAATTGCAGCGACGAGCCGGTGAACTTCAGCATGGAGCTCCCCCTGCCTGTGAAGCTCGTGTACGAAGAGCACTGTGGTGGCAATGCCGTGGACTACTTTTATTCTGGGTGTTTTAGGGGTTTTAGGGGTTTTAGGGTTTAGGTTTAGGGTTTAGGCTTTAGGGTTTGGGGTTTAGGGTTTAGGGGTAAGGCCGCTAGCAATTTAGCGAGTAGTTTCAAGGACGTGCTCGCTTGGAAAACATGGTGAAACATACAGCAACATGCTCTAGCAGGCTATGCTGTGCGACAACGTACGATAATATACTAGACATATGCAGTAATGAATGTACCATAGAGCCCTACAGTATCCTACAATTTACTGTAATGCACGGAAACCCTTACTATGACGCAACAAGCTGTAATATACTAGAACACATTACAGAATATACCGGAAAGATACTGTAACACATTCCTCAATCTCTTTATTACCCAATGTCCCACAGTGTCCTATGATATGTTCAATAAGTTCAATATGATGTACTGTCTTATCTAAGACTATGATATACCATAGTATACCAGGATTTGCCACAAGATACCATAGTATACCATAATATACTATAAGACAATATAGCTATGATATACTATAGCTGCTTATAGCACACTTAGATATATTGCATTGCTATATATACTGCCATACTATATCAGAAATTCGGCTGTACAGCCAGCATCAGTTTGTTCAGGGCAGCAACGAAGCTGGTGAGCAGTGCAAATAATTACCCAGGCCAGAGTAAACAAACGGAAGTCCGAACAATTGACCGCAGTATGACTCATGAAGGGAACTCCGCATACTGTAAGGACTTCTGCAATGGGACTCTGAACGCGTAGACGTGTTGTTGATCCTTCTGCGGCTCGGTTTGGCTGGCCGGCGACGGCGAAGCTGAGGAAGATGGATCCGAGCGAGACCATCACGACGCGTGCGTCAGCAATGCACACAGGTTCCGGCAGGGCTTAGGGTTGGGGGTACTTTAGCAAGCCCGGCATGTGCTTCGTCGGAATTTTCGGCGCCGAGGGGTTTTTGCATGATTCGACTTTGCAGAACGATTGGCTCAGGAGTTGGAGTTATTGTACAGGAGGTTCGATTCGGTCGGAATCTGCACTTGTCAATCCGCAAGCCCTGTTTTGGTCTTCTGCAACCTATCATTCTCTGCAAACAGTTTCAGTTTCTTCCCTAACATGTGTGAAATCCCGCAGGGAAACCAAGTGGAGTTCGAACAGCTGGCAGCATGTTTTACGCCGGCGGCCTCGTGGTGTGCTCTTGCCGAGGGATCAGACCGAGACATCGTTGCAGGCGCAGCATTCGCACTGATGGCACCCGAACAGCGGGCAGCAGCCTCGGATCATACTGCTGGCTTTTCCCGTGCCGGAGAAGAATGCAAGTCGCACCAACTCTGCAGGAAGAGGTGTGGAAACAGGTGAGCGGCGAGGACGTGGCAACGTGGTGTGATAGTTGCATGCAGCATGAGCATTCAAGGCTTCTTACACGGCTTCGGCATTGTTTGATTCTGACTCTCGCATCGCGGCTTTATGCTTACTTGAGCAGATCGCAAGCAACCCTAATTTGTGCCCGGTCTGGAATGCTCTGGGTGAAGTGTAGGTGTTTTGATTGGTCTTCCAGGTAGTCGGCTCCAGAACAGTTCGTTTCCAGGGCGAAATCGCTGAGCTTGTGGAGGCCATGTGCCGTTTAGCAGAGCAGTCCGACGCAGAGGTAGTGAGAGCAGTTTCGGCATCACCTCCGTAGACTGGGTATTCTGCACAGAACGCCGGGATCACTGCAAGTTAGGCAGAGTATAGCCACTGTATAATCCTTCCCCGTAAAATTAGACGGCGGGGACCCCCTCAATAAAAACTCGGAAAGCATTTTCATTTTTAAGGGGGATTTTTTCTCTGTTGTCATATTTGGGTAATCAGTTGCAATAGTAATTGCTTCAGTAGCAAGAATGACAGTAGCCATAGGAATAGCGATTTTTGGTTGTCCTTCGGAATTAAGTGACAGCCAGAATAACCGCAGAAAGAAACACAAAGACAGACCCTAAACCCTAAACCCTAAACCGATCATGCTGCGCTTGAAGCTTGACAGTGAGGCCGCTCGCACGGACAGGCTTCAATGGTGCTTTAGAGCCCTGAAACCCTGCTCCTTAATTCAGAGTAGGTGTTAAAGGGCAGGGCTGATTTCGGGAGGTTACGCCCCAATGTGTTTAAAAATATAGGGAGGGGTGTTTGCAAAAAGGGGGAAGCGACTCATCACTCTCTCTTGTAAGACTGCTGGTCGTTGATCACAGCTGAATTCCCGACTTCTTGCAGGTGATGAAGACGGCCATTGATCTGTCGGAGAAGTTGGTAGCAAGCGTGGAGAGGGCAAGCGAGGAATGGTGGAAGCGCAAGACTGGAACGGAGACCAAGGTGGGGGTGCAGGATGGAAGTCACACATGCCCATGGTAAGAGTAAGAGCGAGCCACGCTAGAATCGCAGTTGACATGCAGAAGCAATCGCAATAGAAGGACGGAAGGAAGACGGTTTTTCCTACTGTTCTAAGATGAGTGGTGCGGTGTATCAGCCCTCTTAATCCGAGTGCCAGGGGGCGTGCTTCTCCATGAACTTCCGCCACACCCGCTTAGGGATGAAGGGCCTGCCGATCGCCCACGTTGATGCAACAAGTGCCACGAGCTCAGACAATCCCAGAAGGATCCTTAAATCCAAACAAAGCGCACAACAGATTTCAGCAACATTCGTGCCCACGATTCGAGTTTGTGCTCACCAGTTCAATGATCAATGAGCAGTGCTGAAAAGGATGTGCCTGTGACTCCAAGGTGAGCGAATGGTTTAAGGAAGGTGGTGCCTTTCCCGCGTCCGCCATAACAGGATTTGAGGACAAGCTGGGCATGAACGTTTCCGAGGCACTGACGCTGGTCTCGATCTGTCTGACGGTCTCAGCAATTTAGTTGGAAGCTGCCACGAGAGAAATCTTGTTCTGTCTGCTCCGAGGAAGCATGCTGTTGTGACCTTCAATGAGTGGGTGAACGCGGGCTCCGACCCCATCCACGAGCTACCCCTGACCATCTTGGACACGTCCACGCTTGCCGAGGAGGACTTGGCCTGAGGTTCAGGGTTTAGGGTGCTATACTATAAAAACTGACACAACATACTGTGATATGCCACAAAATACTATGTTTTACGATAATATACTACAATATCTTATAACATAGTGTGATATACGATAATGTACTGTAATGTACATCGGGGATGTTTAGGGCTTTGGTGCCCCTTGTCCGATAATCCGCGACGCAGACCATCTGCTCGGTGAAGTTCTCTTCAACTCCGAGCATTAACATGGATGGATGTAAATCTAGTTTGTGCAGAGCTTTATTGCCGGAAGCTGATCTGCGACTCTCTCGACATATACCAGGCGAGGCGATTCCCTCAAATGGTGCGATCTCTGGTATGCATGTCTGTGCAAACTGTGCTCTTGGAATGTGTACAAACTCAACGTGTTTGTCGATGGCTTGTGCATATACTACATCCATGAACCCGTGGAAAACTTGCGAACAGCAATGCTGCCATCTACTTTAATCACTCTTGGAAAGCTTGTCAGAGTGCAAGGCAAAGCCCCACAACGCCCCACAACACCCGGCCCAATACGCTGGACCCTCCAACCGTAGCCGTAGCCGTAGCCTACACGACTCGTAACGCCCCTGGACGTTCAACCCAAAATCCCAAGCCGTAAATCCTAAAACCGTCAAGCTCTTAGTCGGCAGGATCATGCGCAAAGCATCAGTCGACGGCTTGTTCACCTTGATTCGTTCTTGACTACATCCGTGAACCCATGCAGCAGCAGAATTGCCATCTACTTCTAACGACTCTGCGAAATGACACGGCATGGTGCTCCTATTTAGACCTTCCGCCCAAATCCCTCAAACCCTGAAGCCCTCAAGCCCTTCGTCGGCAGGATCTGGAGACTGCCTGGGTTCAGGCGTCTTTGGATTCCATGAGCCTGAGATATTCACCGAAACAGAGGCAGCTGTTTTCGAGTGAGGGGATGGGGAAGGTTGGTTTAGGGTCTGGGGTTGAGGGTAGGCTCAGGATTTGAAGGGTTGGGAGACAGAGCAGTGTCAGAGGTTACTGGGTGATGTAGGGGAGACGTGCTTAGGACTGTGAGTTTGTGACTGGAACATAATGTGGCATATAAGAGTATTTCACAGTATTTTATAGCATATCATGGTGAATGATAGTGTGTCATAGCATTGGCTACAATGTGGCTTCGGAACAAGGAGGGCTGACCCAGGAACAGCAGTTGCCACTACTGCAAAGTATCGCCAAATCAGCAGTCGTCCTCGAGATGCAAAGTACATGTGGCTACACAAGTTGGTGCTTTTACATAAGTGTAGATGGTATTATACTACTATACCATACGAAAACGCAATATATTATACTATACGATATACGGGGGTATATACTATATGCTTTTTATCATGCACATTTGCTATACTAGTAAGCTATATACTATATACCGCATACTCTAGAGTATGTATATATGTGTATATATATGTATATACAGACTATAGACTATACACCTCCCGGGGACTAGTGTGCGTGGTTGCCGGGGGATGGCCTGGGGAGAGTGCGGACCCCCGCACCGGCACTAAGAGCATCTGCTCGATGAGCACCCCTCTCCCCGCCCCCAGTGTGCACTAGTGCGACAGTGCCTTTAGTCGCAAACTCGCGGTCGACCTTGTTCGGGCGAAGCTTGTTGGCTTTCGCGGCATGCATACCCCGGGCTTGGCAGGTGCCTACCCGCGTGCTGCTGTAACGACCTCTCGGTGGCGAAGCTAGTAGGCTTTCGGGGTATCCATCCCTCGGTGTGCGGAGGCCTACCACCGGGCTGCTGCAACGACCGCTTCGTTGCGAAGCTTGCTTCCTGTAGCTAGCCATTCTGGGTCATGCTTGCCTCCTGTAGTTACTCGTCCTCCGTCTACACGATCTGCGGCTGCAGCACCGGCGGATGGTGCGCAGCAGCAGCAGCAGCTGCTGGACGTAGGTGGGTGGGTTGTTTCGTTTGTGCTTCTGTTGGAGCACGTTTTTGTTTTGTCCGTTTTTTGTGTTTTTCTTTTTTCCTCTGCGGCTTGATCCTTAAGCCTTCGGGCCGGAGCTGATGTCGCCTTTGGACCGGACCTTGTCCTGGTCGCTCTCCACTCCACCCCACTCCGCTCCGCGACTATACACCTTTGACTATAGGCTGTAGAGTTTATAGTGTATAGTATGTAGCATATAGTTTTAGTTTTGTAGTATGTGATATATATAGTACATATCAGATAGTATTTTGTGTAAAATATATGGTATATAGTAGATTCTAAAGGCTATATACAATGAGCAATGAACATTTATACGGCTGCATTATGGCACAGCTACATCATTGACTATTTTGCCTTGATATCATTATACTGCTTTACTGTTCTACTACTATACTAGTATACCCTATACCCTATACCACAATGCTGTCTGTTGTTGTGATGTCCACTGGTTGAGATGCCGACTAGTCTCATCGCGCGGCCACGTGAGAAGGGGACTCGGGCTTCGTCAGTCGAAGTTGCTTAGGGTTTAGGGCCTGTTAATATAAAGGCCTGAATGATGGGAGTAGGGCCGGTTCCCCTTCACTACACGGGCTTAGTAAAGGAGCCTTAATAATTGGAATGGAGTTTGGGGGTATATTACAGGATGAATGTTGTAAGGAGCCCTAAGGAAGAGTTTCGCTAAGTATTCAGGCTGCTGTAGTAGGCTTTGGGGATTGAGACTGCGAGGTTTATGAGTTCGGGGCTGTTCGGCTTCGGGGTCTGGGGTTTAAGGCTTCTAGGGCTCAGGCTTCAGTACTTCAAGGTTTAAGGTCTTGTGTGGGGTAGGGTGTGAAGGAGATGTGACAGGTGCTTGCTTGAGCCAGCCTCCGTAGCTAAACAAGGGCAAGCCCCAAGCGCTAAGCCCGAAGCCCTTAAACCGTAAATCCTAAATCGAGCCCCCCAACCCCTCAACCCAAAGGGCAAGCGCTCTTCAGAGTTTCATATGCAGTCCTCATATGGAAGCCGGCCCTCAGGTGGTACTACAAAGACTCTCGGCCATTCTCATGCTCTTCAGGAGCGTCGGCCTCCATTTCTAGCCAGTGAGAAGCTTCGTAGTAGCCTTGTGTTGAAATGGCACTGCTCTAAAATAGGGGTCTAAATAGTTACCTATACTATTTTGGGGTTCCTTAGTATATTTATAGTGTAATTTACCACAAAACCCTATTAAAATTGTTAAGGCCCCTACATTCCACTTGAAGGGGTCCTGGGGCCTTGCTGCTTGCTAAGCTAGGCTTCTGTGGCAGGGGTGAGATGGGGGCCGCCTCTGCAATGAAGCCGCCATGTGCTCAAAAGTGGCGGCTCTTGCCACGGTATGTCCTGATACAGTCTTTTTCTTGAGTGAGAACCCTAAACCCTCAACCCCAAACCCTAAACCCCAAACCCTAAAGGCCCCAAACCCTCAACCCTAAGCTTCACTCCTTGCTTGAAGGAATTGGGGTTTCGGGAGCCCAGAATCCCGAAAAGCTCCGCGACCTTCCTTTCCAAGCACCTAAGGAGCTGGCCCGGGGTGAGGGCTACAGGCCTGCTGCTGCCGGGGTGAAGGAGTTTTGGAGTTTGGGGTTCATATGAGGGTTTAGGGTTTAGGGTTGAGGGTTCAGGGTTTAGGGTTTAGGGCTTAGGGTTCAGGGTTTAGGGTTTAGGGTATGATGGGTAGGGTTTGTGATTTGAGATTTAGGCTTCGGGGGTTCCGGGTTTTTCAGGGTAAGGAAGCTCGAAGCTCGGGTTCAGCTGTCGAGGCCGCTTCGGAGCCGAGTTAGTCACGGAGCATGACGCACAAAACTTCTGATCATCGAGGTCCCTCCTCCCCTGCGCCGTTGATTCTGGAGCAAACCACATCGTAGCAGTCTCGTAGGCCCTTGAGAAGACAGGTCGTGTCGCGAGACGTTGCCGCCTGTAGCCGGCTGTCACTGCGAGGGCTGTGCTGTAACCCAACGCCCTAAGAATTGATTTTGCAGTGCCCATAAGTCAGAAACCGTCCTCATTCGCATGCTTGGTTGGCCCGTCGACTCACAAACTGATGCGGGGCGCTTTTTGAGATCGCGGCGAAGCGATTTTTCGGAGCCCCTAAACCCTAAACCCTAAACCCTAAGCCCTAAACCCTAAGCCCTAAACCCTAAGCACTCCCCTAAGAGTTCTCCAAGCTCTTTCCGTGGCTCTTTGGCAGGTTCATCACCAGCCCGCACGAGGGACCCGGGGGGACACGCCCCCTGGCATCTTCATTATTGTGCGTAGTTTTAGTTATTATCCTAAGTTGAGGCCGGGGGGTCAGGGTTTTGGGGTTACGATGGTCTGGAGGGTTGTGGATTTGCAAAACCCTGGTACATCATCACGAAGAGCACTGGTGCAGGCTATGGGGGGACCCCCCACTCCGCCTTTCGCTTCATCCGGACGCTTGGCTACGCGATTCTGCCAAGCAGTCACAGCTGTAATAGCTCCGGCCCTTGCAGCGAATACCTTAGAACGAAATGCCACAGATCGCAATCTCAGCAGTTCCTACAACCCCATGCCAAGACGTCCGGGGGTGCGACTGGGATTTGCCTGAAAGGCCGAAGGGCGTGGATGCGGACCGACCTCGTCAGAGCTTTGAGTTCCGCTGCATCCTCATCGACCCCAACTGGACGTCCCCAAACACCAACGTCACGGGTCTCGCTGTGGAGCCGAGCGACGAGAAGGCCCAGCCATGGCTTGTGCGAGAGCCCGTCGGAGATATTCTGCCATGTAGTGTTGCTGTCCTGTTGCTGGCTGGTGCCATTGGTGTGTATAAATGTATCAGTACGTGCGTGGGTACGTGTTTGCATGTGTGTATATATATATACACACACACGCGTATACAGACATATATGTGTGTATATATATATACACACACGTACACACATATATATATATATATAGATAGATAGATAGATAGATAGATAGATAGATAGATAGATACACACATACACACACACACATACATGGTATGTTATATGTATACATGTATGATATATGTGTACATATGCATATAGAATGTATCGGTAGATGCGATATATATGGGAGTTTCCGAAAATGAGGGGTACCTTATTTTGGGGTCCTTATACTAAGGATCCTACTATTTAGGGTACTATATTAGGGTCCCCTATTTTCAGAGACTCCCATATATATATATATATGTA
>CAJNDV010037494.1:6146-17177 GCA_905221635.1 Symbiodinium sp. CCMP2456 | reverse complement strand
GACGTCCGATGACATCTTGCATAAAACCCTAAACCCCTAAACCCCTAATCCCTGAACCCTAAACCTAAGACTACCCCCAGAACGCCTCTTTCCGAGTCCTGGCAAGGACTGCAACATCATGATCTGGGACCTGAACAACCTGCAGGACACCCTTTTTAGGGTGTAGGGTTTAGGGGTTTAGGGTTTAGGGTTTATTAATAATCGCAGTCAGTAGCAAGGAATAATCACACGCTCAGGATATCACCATACCTTCCCAGCGTGGCTTGTGCTTGTGAGTTTGTCGAATTGCACTTCAGAAGGTTTTGGGATTTAGAGGTTCAGCTGTTTACGTTCGGGGTTTAAGCACGTCCCTTCAATTCGTTCTTTTGTTGTGGAGCGGAGTGTAAGGTCAAGTGGAGAATGCAGAGTTGCCGGGTGATGACATAAACACGTCATTACGCTTTACGGTCTAGAGCTTTAGGGTTGCAGAGCTTAGGGTTTGGGAATTTCTGGTTTGGAGCATTTTTAATGTGTAGGGTTAGGGTTCAAAGCTTTCCCTTGCAGATTTGATAGCTAAAAGAAATCACCCGGCCAGCAATAGAAACATGTCCCCCACATGCTGTTTCGGCATGCTATGTGAAGCCGAAATGCTCCTTCGGATGAGTTCGAACGCACCTAGGAATCGGCGCATCCTGCTCATCATGCAACCTAGGCATCGAAGCTATGAAACGCACACGTCCCGTTGCCGCTATCATTGCCACATCACGTTATAGAATTCGAGCTTGCTGCAACACGCTCATGTCGCAGTACATCGGTACCCTTCCGGGGCACCGCGGCTTTGTCAAGTGCATGGTGGTGCCAGCCTGAGCACCGTGATTTTGAATGTCGGGACTGCTCGTTGGAATCGTTTCATAACTTCGCCGATGAAGAGTATCCAAGCGGTTTAGGGGTTAGGGCCGATGAAGAGTAATATAGGGGCCTAAATAATTTCCTATATTATTTTGGGGGGTTCCTCATTGTACTTGTAGTATAATTATTAAAGCCCCTGTTAAACCCTAAACCCTAAACCCTATACATTATGCCAAAGCTGAGAAGCACTCAATCACGTGTCGCCTTATGCCTGGTTCACTGAGGCGACACTGGGACGAAAGTTGCTTTGCTCGGGTTCGCAGGACCGTGGGTAAACCCTAAACCCTAAACCCTAAACCCTAAACCGTGGCTTTAGGGTTCAGGCGGGAGCTCAGGGTTTAGGGCTGGATGTGGGTTAGAAGCTTGGGAATGGTGAGGGTTGGGGCAGGGTGGAGGTTTGTGTTTAGGGTTGGTTTGGGGTGTCAGTGCCGGGTCGATTTGAGGCTGAACTTGGGATTAGTTCGACTTCGGGTGTAGTTGTGGCCGTTGGGTCATTTAAACTCAGGATCGCGAAACCCCTAAAACCCTAAGCTCAAAGCCATTCTTTGGTCCCTTAACCCTAAACCGAAAAAATCATCATGCTAGACTCAGGGTTTAGGGTTTAGGGTTTGGTTTAGGGTTTAGGGTATAGACTCGCTTTTGCAAGTCACTCGAAGGAGTGCCTCAGTTCCTTTCTGGGGGTTTCGTGAGCTTCTCGGTGGGTCGACTGAAGGCAGGGCCTTAGATAAGTAGAATAGGTTTGTGGAGTACGTGATACGGTTGATGGACAAAATCCTGCATGGCCTTATATACCTAAACTATGGGATTTATGGTACTATACTATATTTGCGTCAGGCAGAATTTTGTCCATCAACAGTAGTATCCACAAAGTAAGGCACCCCATGCGTGAAGTGTTTAGGCTGTTGGGTTTGCGTTAAGGATGTTAAGGGTCTTTAAGCCGCAAACCCTTCTCCCAACTTTCAACCCTAAACGCTTCATTCTGCGCAAACCTGTATTCCAACCTTAAGCCCTAAACGCATCATCCAAGGGACTAAAGGAGGGACCCTTAAAGGGACCCTTGGGGTTATATAGGGGCTTTATGAGACTATATAAAAGGGGTATATATGGGTTATATAGGGTATTTGGATTAAGGGTCCCTTCTAGGGGTCCCTCTTATTGTCCCTTAATTCATTCCGCGTTTTTTTCAAACGAGCGCAGCCCTGAGCGTTAGACCCGCAAGCCTGGGTACTGCCCCCACTCAGTAACAGTTAAGTAGTATATTTATAATATCGATATACATATATATATATATATATAGACACCCTAAACCTTAAACCCCAAACCCTAAAACCAATACCCTTATCACAAAAAATGGCCTCTGATGGTAGCCTTGTTACAGACTGGTGATTGTATGGAGGGCAGCACACAACTTGAAGCCCCTAAACCCTGAGCCGGTCATCCGGCTCTAATTACTGCCCGAGGCCCCCGAAGGTTCGGAGTTTTAGGGTGTAGGGGTTTGGGGATTTACGGGTTTAGGGTTTTAGGGTTTAGGGGTTTGGGGTTTAGGGGGGTTAGGGTTTAGAGGTTTAGGGGCTACTTTGTTGAGGTTTAGGGTTCAGGGTCTAGGGTTTATCTAGGGTTGACACAGTCTGCCCACCGTGCCAGCGCGGCAAGCATCGGAGGACAAGACGATTAAGGTTTGGAGCCTGGAGACATTCTCTTCCACGAAGACACTATACGGGCACACCAGCATCTCGGACAGATCAAACTTGCTAAACCCATAAACCCTAAAGCCCTAAACCCCTAACCCTAAACCCTAAACCCTAATCGGATGTTGCCTTCGTAGGATGGAAGTCTTCGGGGAGGGGCGGGTTCTCACTGCTGGGCTGGCGACCAGGATGTGAACTGACCTGCCGCGACTGGAGCAGTTATAAGAGTCTTATGTTTGTCGGCTCTTACCGTCGGCAAAGAGTAATATAGAAGCTTAAATAATTACCGATACTAGTTTGGGGGGTTCCTAATTATTATAACTATATAGTATAATGGGCCCCAAACCCCTATTGAAATTATGAAGGCCTCTATAGTAGAAGCCACCTTCCAAAGAATGCTGCCAGATTCCCGATTCGGAGAGCCGTTTCAGGGTTCAAGCGATCCTGCGCTCCAGATCGAGTGTTCAAGTGGAGAACCTAGATCCCGGAGCTCTGGCCATGAACCTGGTCGCCCGGGGCTTGAGGATACGATTCGCAAGGGTTGCCACAGACTTGCGCGCCTTTCACTGAGGTCTTCTGTTTGCTTCCTGCCTTGGCAGATGCCCTGCAGATCAACGTCAAGGCCCATCTTGTGCGAACTTTGAAGCATCTTAAACGGCGCATTCTGCGACGCCAACATTTCTTCTCGAACGTGTCACAGCAAACTTGCAGCATCTGCAACAAGTCACCTGCACGGCTTGTTGACAGTTGCTGACGAGACTAGACTAGACACTTCTAAACTGTTCGGTCAAATTTTCGCGCCTCACCTGCCGGGCAGGTGCAACATTGGCAGCACGGGTGGTCTTTTCAGGTTGGATTCGTTAGATTGTCATGCCCTCGATTCTCTGAGTGGTCTCAGCATGTTAGCCTCGTGTCAGGAGTTGCTCACTTGCTACGAAGCTATTCCGCTGGCCATTCCGCTGGTTGCCTTCGTCGTAGTGGCCTTCGTTTGGACGTGTTGCAAGCAGGCAATGCAGTTTCTGGTTTCTGTAGGTGCTGCAGCTTCCGCAGCTTGGTGCATGCTGTAGCAGACGTGTGGTGCAGGCCGTGGTTTGCTTTGTCGGCACTAAGCAGGCCTGTCTGCTTGGTTTCTTCCGAGAACTCGTTTGCTGCATCGCTAGCTTTGCCATTGCGATTTTCGGTTTTCAGCAAGCCAGGCACCCCCAGCGCCACCAACTGCGGAAAATCCTGCACCAGCTGCGGCGCTTCGACGACCAGCGCCAATCCCCCTCGGCATGGAAGGTGACCATGAGCACTGGTGCCCACCACAGGCTGGATGTCAGCGATGAACGCTGAACTTGTTGCTCTTGGTCCTGCGGTGCTGCGCAGGTGAGGCGGGTTTCCAATGCCAATGGTATCAGGGCTGGGGTCGTGATTCCGGCCCAGTACTGGATGGATCCTCAGTGCTTCGATTCGGCGTGATTCTAGTCGACCATTTGCTTCAGCCAGATGTTGTCACGTGCCTCATGCGCGCACTGAGGCCCCAGGGAGCTTCGCCGATTATGCGACGCCTGGGGCTGGAAGGAAAGGACTACTTGTATGTGAGCATGAATCACGTGACTCAGCACCGTGGAGTTGAGTGGAGCTATGTGATGCTGGCGGCAAATGAGGCCGGGAGTGATGAGAAAGCATTCGGATTCGCGCTTTGTCCCGCCTCGCAGAGTTCCGAAATTCAAGCTTTGATCGATGAAGCATTTTGTCGGGACGGTCGGATGCACGAGCGGTGTCAGGACGTGCACTGCTGGGTGCCCAGCTGCTGTATCAACACTCTGGAGAACCCTCAGTAACGAGGCAGGTGGGCTTTTATTCTTCTACTGCCATCGTTGGAAGATGTATTGCCATCGTTGGAAGAAGTTTTGGTACTGGAAACGACATGTCTCTGCCTCTTCAGTACTTGATGACATACAGTGACATGCCATACATCGAGAAGTGTACCAGGCCGTCAGGTTGAAGCATGGTCGGGGCAGGTCTGTGTTGATTGTGTGCCCTGCTATGAATACTGCGCCTCTACTTCGACGAGGCATTCGGCCTCCTAAGTAGTTGTAATCGTTTGATGATTTACCAATCCCCTAACCCTATAAACCCTAAACCCCTAAACCCTAAACCCCTTTTCTCTCCGTCACACGTCTAAACGAAGCTCTAAACCCTGTACTGATGTGTTGGCAGGCGCCGTGAAGCGCCTGCTCCACCAGACTGTACTTGGTTCAAAAACCTTTTCTCCAAGCTTTCCGTTGCGCTGCCCATGCAGGTTGACGCAAAGTCTCTATGTCAAGGCCGCTGGCCAGGTTCCACGCACCTCGGCTTTTTGTGGTGCAGGTCTTCCGTGAAGCACGACGGTGAGAACCCTCGGTAATGTACAGTCGTGACCGCTTCATGCAAGTACACGGTCCGCGCGATGTAAGTGAAGAGCCTTTAATTGCAGGCTTTCGAGGATGCCTCAAGTACTTGCAAGAACATTCAGGCAGGGCATGTCGAACAATAAAGGGCATGGAACACCACATGACTGCATCGGGGAACACTGTAGACATCAGCAGAACTATGTAGAGCCATCAGCCCCACGAGAATCTCGGTTGAGGGATGCCGGCAGTTTTCACGGAGGGCGCTAGAAGGGTGTGCTTATTTATTTTTGGAAAGCACGATTTTCTACACATGTTCTCAATAGGTTGTGTTTTTGTGCGGTTTTTCAGGTAACCGTCTCAACAACTCTTCTCATGGGTTGTTGGAAGGGTTTCTTATTCCCTAAACCCTATAAACCCTACAAGCCCCTTAAACCCTAACCTCTATAAGTCTATAACCCTAAACCCTAAACCCTAAACCCCTAAACCTCTATAGTGTTGTCATGGGGTCAGGTTTGTGGGTTCGGCGCTTCAGCGGTTTAGCGGCTGAGAGGCCGTGGCGCCCCGCCGGGTGGCCCCGCCATCGCCCCCCCCCCCGGCGCCAAAGTTTTGGGAGGTAGGGGTTCAGGGTTTATGGTTTAAGGTTGAGGGTTTAGGGTTCAAGTTTGAGGGTTGAGGGTTTAGGGTTTAGGTTTGAGGGTTAAAGTTTAGGGTTTAGGGTGTTGTCCGGCTTTGGTGTTTCGGCAGAGATCAGATCGTATTGGAAAATCTTTGCTGTCCAATGGACAAAGGTACCTGAGCTGGATATTCCCTGCATCCTGAACCCCTGATCCCTAACCCATATGCACTAAAGGCCTGAACCCTAATTCCTTTTTCTGCCCAGGACACTGACGAGCAGGACTTGGAGTCACTTTTCTACATGATCGATGAGGATCAGTCTGGAACCATCGATGTGGCCAAGTTCATCGGCCTTCTTAGCTGGTGGGAGCATGATTCCAAGACCGGCCCCCGGTTTCTCAAGTACAACATGATCCAGACGATGAATCTTCAAGAGGAGCTCTATGATCTGTCGAACGAAAATTGATGGCGTGGCCCCGTCAGTTGTTGAACTGAGGCCACCGCTTCTCTCCGCTGGCGGCTAGGAAGAGGTCCGAAGCGACAGAGATGCCCACATCGGAAGTCAGACTCCCTCGCATTTGAGATGCTCACGGGGGATCTGCAAGAACGATCCAAGTCCTTCAGCCGCCTTCGCCGTGCGTGTGAGAATGGAGGGTGCTGTTGCGAACTTACGGGTCGGTTCCCAAAGGGTCCAAAGTTACTATATAGTAGAATGTACGGTTTCTATATTAGGAATCCTTATTATGATTTGGGATTTGGGAAAGTATCCCCCATAACAGTACCTAGGACCCTCTGGGGTTGTTGTTGCAGAGCTCTCGTGGACTGCAGCGAGCAAGGATCAGGGCCTAGCCTGGAGCGGAGAGCGTGGAAAGGGCGAAGATTATTTTTTTTTGGGGGGGTCCTTACTGTAATTACAGAAAGGGCCCCAAAACCCTATTCGAATTATTACGGCCCCTACATTACAGCAGAAGGCGTCAAGCTACGTCATGAGCTGTGGAGTTGCTCTCTTGTAGATTGGGGCAATTGAGGGTCTGAGTCGAAGTACAGGGGTGCCAGGTCCTGTTATGGGGGATGCTTTCCTAAATCACAATAGTCATCCCGAGATTGAGAAGTATAGGAAACCCTACATTCTATTCTACCAAATAATAGGTACTTAAGAGCCCTTAAAAGGACCCTAGGCCCGAAACCCTTAAAGGAACCCATAGTAGGTACTCAGGTACCCAGGACCCGTTGGATTCGCATTTTCGGGCTCGGGTGGCTGAGAGCACTTGTCCCGAATATATTCCAGACATCAAACACCCAATCCACGCAAGCTGAACCTTTGGACTTACCATGAGGCTGATAAAGGTAGGGGCCTTAATAATTTGGTTGGGTTTTGGGATATGTTATAGTATAAGTATAATAAGGAACCCTAAGGAATAGTGTTGATAATTATTTAGGCTTCTGTAGTATCTTGAACAATATACTATATACCAGGTTCTGTAAACGATATGCTGTATACTTCATGCCATCTGGAAGTGGCAAAGACAATCATCGTGTCACGGCTGGTGATGGCTAGCACGGCCATGATGGCCATGATGATGGTGTTGGTGTTTCAGGTGAGGGTAGTGACGATGAAGACGACGATGATGTCACTGACGACGATGCTGACGGCGATGACGATAAAAGCGGCGACGATTAAAGGATAACAACATGCCGGAATGAATCGCGATAGTGACTTCAGCTTTCTGCACAACTCAACTATCCATGCAGGGGCCAAATGGCTTTGCTTCCAGACAGCACACGTCACTGGCCTGTGTGGGCGGAGAAAAACTGTAAGTGAACAATTGTTAACATGACCCGTCAACGTGTCAACGAGGGCCCGCTGCCATGGCAAAGCCGGTCAACATGCTAAACAGACCCGTGATCATGCTAAACAGTCCGTGTCAGATCCGTCAACATGCAAAAAATGGGCCCGTCGACATGCCAAAAAGCATGGCGAAAGCTCTTCTGGCATGCCGCCGCGGTGCCTTAGCATGCTGACGGGCCGCTTCCCTATCTACTATATACTGTACTATATATACATATATATACTATATATTATATTCTCTATGCTAGTTGGTACTTGCTGAAAACTTTGCACAACCTAAACCCTCAGAGACTTCTTGCATCTGAGGCGAGGTGAACAGCCTGACGCTCATGGATGGTGCGCCGGACTCCCCGCTCTGGAACTCCGAAGAACCGCTTTGGACAGTCACAGTGAATTGCGCCCAATGTAATGTAGGGGCCTCAATAATTACCTATACTATTTTGGGGGCCCCTTATTATAATTATGTTATAAAGGACCCCAAAACCCTATTCCATTTATAAAGGCCCCTACATGAGACCGATCCCAGCATCTGAGCCCCGATCAATCCGTCAGATGATGTGAACTGTGGCCTGCAGCTTTCCAGAGAGCCAAGACACTGTGCCATAAGCGCTAAATTTTGAGCCCCAAACCCCTAAACTCCCCAAATCCAAACTTATTGCCCTAATCCATAAACCCTAAAGCACTGAGCCTAAACCTAAAACGCGAAGCCCTAAGCCCAAACCCCAGTTGTTGCATGCCAGGTGGGGACACCCTCATTTCCGCTGGGGAGGACGATCCCTCGCTGCCGGGGCTTTTGTCAGCGGAAGTGAAAAACCCTAAACCCTAAACCCCTAAACGCTCAGGCTAAACCCTGATTGGCGTACGGCTTGGCGTAAGGTTCTACTAAACGGGTCCTACGAGGATGAATATACATATGTATGTGTGCATGTATGTATGTATATATATATATATGGGTTGTATAAGGGTTTGTATGGCTATCGGGGACAGTATCACAAATTGTTGAGGTTTCTATGTAAATCTGGTTCCTACTTGAAGCAGCTTCGAGCACGGGGAGTTTTCTGTAACCAAGGGCATAGGGCTTCCTCCTAGCTTGACGGAGAGCAGGCGTAACTGCCGAACACTCGACACCCCAGATGCGCAGCCCTAAACGCTAAACCCTAACCCGTTGCCTTTGCCGTCACATGGACGTCGCCTGCAAGGAAGCTCGCAAGTCCTCTTCCTTGGAGTGCACGGTTCTTATCTCCCATCGGAGGAAGAGCTGTCATGCCATGGTATACTAGTGGAGACTTTCGGAGGACATCGTTAAGCTGGTGTCACCATGGTGCTTCAGTCGACTTCCGTCGCAGCGTACGTGGTGCTCCAGGCCTCCATGCAGGTCTGAACTCCGTCATCGCGGGACGAGTCGGGCTCACATGGATCATGCGTAGGTAGAAATGGTGAAGAACTATTTGTACCATTCCCTGCGACTATATTCGACTTTCTAAGGCCCCCATGTATACATGACATACATGCATCCGCAGAGATATATATATACATATATATATATATATACACATATACGTAGATTCATACAGTTTCCAAGCCCTAAACCCTGTAGCCTGGTTGAGCTTTGAAGACCCAAGCCGCAGAGGCCCAAACTCCCAAACACCAAACCCAGACAGCCACAAACCCTACCTAAACCGCGGTAAACCCTGAACCCCTAAACCCCTAAACCTTAATCCCTAAACCCCAACCTTGAACGAAATCTGAGACCCCCAAACCGTAAGCTTAAATTCTCAACCCTTGGAAGCCTTGAAGGTCAGAGACCCCTAAACCCCAAACTCTCTAAAACCCTAAACCCCCAAGTCCCTAAGCCCAAAACCCCTAAAAAAACCAAACTCTACAGCCCCAAACCTCTAAATCCCTGTACCCCGAAACCCTTTAAAAAACCCAAGCTCGAAAGCCCCAAACCTCTAAATCCCTATACCCCCAAAACCCCGACACCCAAACTCGAAACCCCTAAATCCGCAAGCTTCTCATCGTGCCTTGGAGCCCGTGAGCCATGGCTAAAGCCTCGGGCGGCCAATGGGCAGCCAGCCATCGCAGCCATGGCTCGGCACTTGGAAGCGAGCCCATGGCTCTGTAGGGGTGTTTAGGGTTTAGGGTTTAGGGGTTTAGGGTTTAGGAGATTAGGGGTTTAGGGTTTAGGGTTTACATAGGGTTTAGGAGATGAGGGTTTTAGGGTTTAGGGTTTACATAGGGTTCAGGAGTTTAGGGGTTTAGGGCTTAGGGTTTACATAGGGTTTAGGAGTTTAGGGGTTTAGGGCTTTCGTGTTTAGGATCTAGAGATTTCGGACTAAACCCTAAACCCAAGTTTAGGGATTTAGGGATTTAGGGTTTAGGGCTTTGGGGTTTAGGGAATTTAGGGATTCGGGATTAGGGGTGATGGGTTTAGGGAGGAGCCCAGAGCTCTTTAGAGATTAGAGGGTTTAGGGTTTTGGGATTAGGGCCTTTAGGGCTCTATAGGGCTCCTATAAGGGTTAAAGCTCTTATGTGCCGATGGTTTTAGGATTTATGGCAGCGGCTGGTTTGAGGCTCGAGTTTTTAGGGTTTAGGGTTTAGGGTTTAGGGTTTAGGGTTTAGGGTTTAGGCTTTAGGATGAGGGATTGGACCTCCACGTTCGCCGCAAATTCAATTCGTACCCCGAAATCCGATTCTATTTTTTACGGCCCTTACATTACCCGTAATGGTAACTCTTCCAGTACCCTTAAACCTTAAACCCTAAACCCTAAACCCTTAAACCCTACACCCTACACCCTATAAACCCTTAAACCCTAAACCCTAAACCCTAAACCCTGAACCCTGAACCCTTAAACCCTTAAACCCTAAACCCTAAACCCTTAACCCTACACCCTAAATCCTAAGCCCCTTCAACCCTACACCCTTTCAAACCGAGCCTGAGAGTCCCCAGAAATAAGTTCCGAAGACCTGGGCTCTCTGAGGGTTTAGGGTTTAGGGTTTAGGGTTTAGGGTTTAGGGTCTGAGCATACCTTTCGTGGGCTTCCTCTGCGGCCGCGAGGATGACGACTGCTTGCTGAGGCAGCGAATCGGAAGTAGCAGAGCCACGGGTTCGGGGTTTTAGGGTTTAGGGTTTAGGGTTTAGGGTGTAGGGTTTAGGGTGTAGGGTTTGGGGTTTAGGGTTTAGGGTTTACGGCTTAGGGTTTACTATAGGGGCCCTAATAATGGCCTACACTATTTCGGGGGGTTGATTATTATAGTTACAGTATAATATACCTCAAAACCGGTTCTAATTATTCAGGTTCTAATTATTCAGGATTACTAAGGCCCCTATATTGGGGGGGGGGGAGTTAGGGTTTCAGTGTCGAGGAGTGCTGTATTCGATGGGTTTTTGAACAGGTTAAACCGGCTAAGCGTGTGGGTTTATATTGCAGGCCCTTATGTCGTAAGGAACGTAGCATTGAGGTTCCCCTGTAACCCTTATAAGCTCTAGAACCCTAAACCCTGAGCTTTGGGGTCCGGATCTCTGAGCAGAGTTTGTCCAGCTTGTTTGAGAAGCCCAGTGCCCTTAGTGCAGACATTTGGGGTTTAGGGTTGAGTCTAGGACATTTTCAGG
>CAJNDV010037493.1:6956-19359 GCA_905221635.1 Symbiodinium sp. CCMP2456 | reverse complement strand
CAATTGATTACAATACGTGCCTTGCAGCGACAGACACTGCTCGACCCCCTATTGTCGCACACAGGCTGACACATCAGCGAACAGCTGTAACGAGCGCTACTCTGGTTTTCACGGCAGTCAACAACAGCGACAGCATCTACAAGGCAGGAACCGTCTGTCGGCAGGGTCCGGAACGCGGCACACAAAAGAACCGTATACGACAGACCGGCGCCAGTGGACGGGACGCGAGACACGAGTGGGGCATGCATTATGACATCGACGCCGACCTCTACGGAAACAAACTAATGAAGAAACCCGTATAACTGTAGGGGAAAGAGAAGGAGAGAGATAGAGAGAGAGAGAGAGACAAACGCCGAGCGCACTACTGACGTAAAGGAGGTATGAGAGAGCGAAAGAAGAGAGAGAGATAATGAGAGAACAATGACGAGAAAGGTAAGAAACACGTGGAGCACAAGCACAAGACAAGGAAACACAAATGCAGGAAGACAATGAGGAATAGGGCCCGGACAGAGTAGGAAATCGGACACAGCCAACTGCGACAGCGTGGACCAAGGGACAATGCAGTTGGGAAGGAGATGATCATGAAGGGAGTCAGCAGTGCATGCTGCGTCCTACACGTGCACTTTCGCA
Source organism: Symbiodinium sp. CCMP2456 (assembly GCA_905221635.1). NCBI lineage: Eukaryota > Dinophyceae > Suessiales > Symbiodiniaceae > Symbiodinium > Symbiodinium sp. CCMP2456. Next base: position 18,729 of record CAJNDV010037493.1, on the reverse strand, counting down.
ACCTCAGACTTCCGTTACTGCGATAAGGCCAGCTGCAGCATATTACACGATAGACTTGAAGACACACGATGCCTCCACAGGCATACTTAACGTATGTAGGCATAATGAGATAGGCAAGTTATGAAAGACAGAGCAACCTGAAACCCTAAACCCTAAATCCTAGACCCTACATCCTAAACCCGAAACTCTAAACCCTTAAACCTTGGGACCTTATCCCTGCTCCCGATGTTTGCAGCCTGCGGCGCCTCTTCGGGAGCGGAAAGAAGCGGCCTCACGAGCCTTTCGTCCAAGCGGCCCCTTTTTGGCCCGCCGGCCGTGTCGCCCGGTTTAGGGTTTTAGAGATTTGGGTTTAGGGTTTAAGGTGGGTTTAAAGTTTAGGGTTTAGGTGGTTTCGGGTTTGGGGTTTGGCTCGACAGCCAAGCGCAACTCGACATGCCATCACTCACGCAAGTCAGCTCAATGCGCCACAACATCAAATATAATAAGCCCAGCACCAAAAAACGTGCTTTTCTTGAAGCGTGTCAGCCACAGGCGCTCGGACTCTGCTTCTGCTCGAGCCTCCGCTTCATGCCACTTTTGTCTGGTAGCTCCAGGTCAGGTGGCACTTGCTCCACAAGTGCTCTTGCCAGCAAGCCTCGCCGCCGCCGACCATCCTCCAACACGTGGGGTACTTGGAGGTTCATGGGTAGTTATAAGTACGGTTATAAGTAGGGTAACTATAGTTATAACCTATATTAGGGGACTTATCCCTAAACCCTAAACCCTAAACCTACATTAGGGGACTTGTAACTCCACTTATAACTACCCATGAACCTCCAAGTAGTTGCGCAGTTCCACCGGACGTGTCGCTCTTGCGAGGAGCGCAGTCGTGCTTGCCGACATCCTAAACTTCGCGCCAAACCCTCTGCCCCCAAAGAGTCGACAGTCCAAGCATGATGGCAATAAGATGGGGCTTAGGGCATATGGCTTACCTATAGTCTCCATTGTAGTTCCTTTCTTCGGTTTAACCAATTCTACATTAAGGATCCTGAAGGGCAACCCCAAAACAGGAACCACAATAGAGACTATAGGTAAGGTTGAGGGATGTCAAGCATGAACTAACTCTCTCTCTCTCTCTACCTTTGGAGTTTTCGAAGACAGGGGAGGCCCTATTGATGAGGATGCCACTATCTGAAACTGCCATCAATGTATCTATGTATACATCCATCTATCTATCTGTCTATCTACCCAGCTATCTAACTAAGCATCTATTATCCCTAAACCCTCAACCCTAAACCGTTCATCTATTCATCTATACATCCGACCCGAAGATGAATCCGAGACCCGAAGATGAGGCCTCGACGCCATCAACTCCACCTAACTGGAGCATGCAAGGTTTAGGGCTTAGGGTTTAGGGTTTAGGGTTTAGGGTTTAGGGTTTAGGGTTTAGGGTTTAGGCCAAGACGCTACACATTAACGTTGAAACCCTGCAGCGCAGAGCTCTGGATCATGACTCCCATATAGCTTCCCTATCAAACCGTACCTGCAGCCCGTCTATACAGAGCCCTCAGATCCCATATGAAACTCCCCACCCTCCAAAACCCAAAAACTCGTGAACTCCTATTTGCTCCCAAACTCCACACCCCAACCTAAGACCCCTTCACGCACCAAAACATGGCGAGCGGGACATTGGTCCAGGTTCCACCCTGCGAATGAGCGGTTCCATGGGCCAGTTTTCGGGGTCCTTGCGTTGAGGATCCCACTATTTAGGGTCTAATTGTTGGTTCCCTGATTCTCTGAAACTCCCTATAATCGATACAGTTATAGATACATACACGTAAGAGCACTCCCTGTCCATGCCACTCTCACTCTCTCTCTCTCTCTCTCTCTCTCTCTCTCGCTCTCTCTCTCTCTCTCTCTCCCGCTCTCGCTCTCGCTCTCGCTCTCGCTCTCGCTCTCGCTCTCGCTCTCGCTCTCGCTCTCGCTCTCGCTCTCGCTCTCGCTCCCTCTCTCTCTCTCTCTCTCTCTTTTTCTCCTGCTGCATTCTTATGACAAAGACGTCTCCGTTCCTTCATTGAGACACATCATATACTCTAGGAAGTTATTGAACATTCCTTCACGACAGGAGCGAAACCATCAAATCTACAAACGAGAAAGCAGCCTGATAAGAGTCAGGCCCGGGTCACTTATAGGATTTCCGGACTCGGTCTCAAAATTGGGGGGTTTTGGGTTTAGGTTTTAGGGACCAACCCCACTAAAACATCCCCTAAACCCGAAACCCTAAACCCGAAACCCTGCAAACAAACATTCACACCTAAACCCTAAACCCTAAACCCTAAACCCTAGTCCTCTGACCCCAGAGCCTCAGTTGAACCTTCAGCCGAAACCCCTAAAGCCTGAACCTGAAACGTTAGTTTAGGGTTTAGGGTTTAGGGTTTAGGGTTTAGGGTTTAGGATTTAGGGTTAACTACCCCCCAAAACCCTAAACCTCAGACCTTGAACACTTCATGTAATCTTCATATGGGTAGTTCTCCAAATTGGCGGTCCGCTTTCAAGCCCCCCAAAATAGTACGGCACCCTAACGGTGACCCTAATATTTGGAAAACCCTAAACCCTAAACCCTAAATCCCTAAACCCGAAACCCTAAACCCATAAACCCTAAACCCTGCACCCTAAACCCTTAAACCCTAAACCCCTAAACCCTAAAACCTATGAAACCTAAACCCTACCCATATACTCCAACCCAAACCCTCCACCCGAAACCTCAAACATCCTAAAACCCTAGTCCCCAACTCCCGCAGACCCTACCGTAAACCTCGACATCGCCTCCTAAACCCTTAAGGGTGTAGGGTTTAGGGTTTATGGTTTAGAAGGAACCCCGAAATCTTACAACTTAACCCTGTAAACCTTTAAACCGTAACCCAATGGCATCGCCAGGTGGGAGGTTGATTCCCTGCTTTTCTGGGCATTGACCAAAGAGATAGTACATGGCCTCAATGGGTTTTCAGAACGGGTCTCATATTGCTTTGCAAATCTTGGGTCTAGAACTAGTAATGGCCACCCTAAGCCCTAAACCCTACCCCCCTAAACCCTAAATCCTAAACCCTGTAATGGCTTTTTCTTGGGTTTCGGAAGGGTGGTATAAGGATTTTATACGGCTCACAAAACCCTAAACCCTAAACCCTAAACCTTCAGGTTTCAGGAGTCTGCTGTTCGGCTTCAGGAGCGTGGTCTCGGGTTGAGAGCTACCAAGTTGAAATTCAAGCTCTTAGGGTTTAGGGCTTAGGGTCTTGAGTTCAGGGTTTAGGGTTTAGGGTTTCGGGGTTAAGTTTTTTTTGACGGACCTTTTCTCACCGCAGCAAGAAGTCAGTACGACTAGGTCGCCCCTATGCGAACTGCCCCACGAAACTCACAGGATCGTGCCCTCATTGCCTTCACAGAAGATGTTCTCAGCCAGCAGTCTCCCCCTTCTGTTCCGTCTTCTGCCATGTCTCGAACTGCTGCTCTGCCCGCTTCACCAACTCCGCTTCCCATGCTTTTCGCCGTTCATTTTCCTCCCATAGCACTCGGTCTCCCTCCTCCTCACGTCGTTGCAGCTTGAACTTCTCCAACTCCGTCATCTGCTCGTACTCCTCGGCCTCCTTCGACTCAAACTCCTTCGCCAAGTCAGCTGCAAAGGCCTCGCAACCTGCAAGCTCCACCTCGTTTAGGGAGTCGTTTACCTCTGTACCTCCCCAGGGCACAGTTTCTCGTAGGTCCATATTGCTGCTATGTTGTCCCCTTTCGTGCACCTCCTCATTGCTGCCCGTCGCCTCCGCCTGCGCCTGCATTGCCACACTTCCTTCCGGCAAAACTGCAGGTATCGGTGGGTCTCGAGCTGGAGGTTGAGGTCGTGAGGTCCTCGACGTGCCTTCAGGTGCCACTTGGACCCGTATGTCCAACCCCCACGACGGGTCCCAGTCGACGTTCATGTGAGCCACAGCAGGAGTGGGACAGTCGCTCGAAGAGGCAGCCTGACTGTTCCTGGGGGTCACGGTCACCTCAATGCGTCGCCGGCGTAGAGGGGGAGCTGCGTGGAGGGCATCCCACATTGCCCAGTCATCCCACTCTTGGCAGGCCTTGCTCTTCTTTTGTTCCAACACCTGGTTCGCCTCGTTCTCCGCTTCCTTTTCGTCCATGTAATCGTTCCATCTTTGGCGGTCGAGCTCCATCTGCTCCTCTTCCTCACGTTCATGCTCCTCTTCTTGTTTTGCGCGGTCCTGCTCCAGTGAGGGAGGATTGGGAGGAGACTCTGCGCTCGCCGCTGCCGTCATGGCATCCAGCTGGGTTTGCTCTTGCCCCACATCATGGTCGAGAGCTGCTCGGAGGTCTGCCCACCACGCCTCCACGAAGTCGAGATCATCCCCTCTGGGTGCTTCTTGGAGGAGTTCACCGTCGACGTAGCTGGCCAGGAGTGCCTCGCACTCCTCGACAAGTTCGTGCACATTACTTCGTGTCTTTTCCAGCTGGTACTGGTGCACCAGTCTGCCAAGTAGTGCACGAGCACGCCTATCAGCCCTCGCCCATGGACACAAAGAGGTAGCTAAGGCCCTGAATGATCATCCTGGTGCGGCATGGGGCGCCCATGAGCTTGGTGAGGCTCGTCTGCATGAGGGCCGTCTCCTCCTGTGCGGGCGGCGGAAACCAAAGAGCTGGTCCGCGTCGTTGGGGGGACCGCGACCTGGAGAGTCTCATCCTCTTACTTCACGTTCAAGCCTCTGCCCGCTCAGGTAGTGTGGCCCCCTGTACCCCAACTGGTCCAGCTCAGCTTCTTCCGCCCTGTGCTCCATCGCAATTGGGCAGATTTGCCAGTACCAGTGGTCCTTGATCCGTTTCAGGATTGTCCTCAGGAGTTCAGTTACCTCTACCTCGCCCGGAGTTCCTCGCCAGTTGTGCAGGGGCGGGCTGACGTGCTCTTGATGAAGCCACATGGCTCGAATCAGCCCGTTCGTGTAGATGAGGTTGTCCTCTGTCATCCTCTCGTCCCCTTCTGCTCGGAGTGAGTCCTCCAGTCGATGGGCAAGGTCGTACTCGTCGGCGCCTCTGTCCATCAAGTCCCTCAAGTCGTCCACAGCCTCCCACCACCAGTTTGGAGAGGTCTCCCCCTGCCAGGGTTCGTCAAACCCCCGGGCCACTGTCGGCAGCGCTAGCCACAGTGGACCAACCGACATCAGGGATGTGGCTTCCTCCTGCTCCTCGTGCCCCTGTCGCTGGTGGCTCGACTGCCTGTTCAGCCGCCGCCCCGGGTAGGCAGTAAGGAGCGAGGCCGGCTCTTGTTCCATGTCGGTGTATGGGCTTGACGAGGAAGAGCTGCTTTCCTAGCCGCCGGTGTCCCATGGGAGTCAACCATGACCATATTCCCCCCCGAAGGAGGTGGCTCGTGCAGTAAGTCCCATCTTCCCGCCCGCACCAAATCATCACGGGTCGAATACGATCCATTGGGCCAGATGTGCGCCGCGTGAAATATCTCGAAGGGGAGGCGCGGTCTGTCCCCGGAGCTTGCGCTGGGCCCGGCCTCGCTGGAGGTCACTGTCGTCTCCGGTGGATCGGGGTCCAAGTTGTGGAGGTCACCTCCCAGCTGCCTGAAGATCGCGTCTGTCCATTCCTCACATGCGACCGGTTTGGTCTCCCCCTCACTCGCCTCCGGCTCTTTGCGCACTCGTAGGACGGCTGGTAGTTCTCGTAGTGCACGATCCCTGACCCCATCATCCGGACACCTCCTCAGCAGATCCCTTAGCCGCCGAATCGCCATATCCCCCCTGCCTTGCTGCATGAGGAACCGTAGCCCAGCCCTGGCGGTGGAGCACCAGGCCGGCTCATCCATCGGCGCCGTCTTGGTACGTGGAGGCGGGTGCTGCATGAAACAGAGGTCTTCCAGATCCTTGGCACGATCTTCTCCCCCTTGTTTGCGGTGCTGTCGGGTATACACCTGCATCCAAAGCTCTTCCTCACTTTCCTCGACAACCTCAGGGTCGAGGACGACCTCCACCATATCATCAACTTCACCTGCTCCCGCGGAGGGGTTTTCGCTGCTAGTCGCTCTCCCTCCCGTGCTCCCTGCAGGGCCGCTCGGGCATTCATTGGTTGTCGGCACATCTCCTCCTCCCCCGGCTCCGGGGTGGGTAGCGGGTCCTCTTCCGTCAGGCTCTGTACCTCGTGTACCCGAGCTCGCAGTTGCCGGTCCGACTCTGTCACGACCAGCTCTCGGTCCGTCATCCCTCGCCCTATGTGCCTGGTTGATGAGCTGGGTCAGCTCGTCCTGGATGAGGTTGAGGCATTGAGGGAGGCTCCGCAGCATCAATCCTCTGGCACGGTCGCCCATTCTTCCAATGGCCGTCACCACCGAGTGTTGGACATCCTCTGGCACCATGGTGGGCAGGCTTCCCCCGGTCGTGTCCAAGAATCCCAGGAGTTCAACCCACCTCTCGATGGCAGCATCCGTGCTGTCCGGTTCATTTCCAGACGTTGGAGGGCTGTGGAAGACCCCTTGTGGGGTGAGCCATACGGTCGACTCCGTGACCCTTGTTCTCCCCGATGAGGTTCGCCTCGCTGTTGCGGGAGCGGTCTCTGCGTGTTTCCACGAGCATGGTTACATCCATCACATCCACCTGGTCCCTATCTTCGAATTGTGGGGCCCTCAGCACTTCCATGCCAGGATGGTCCCTTGCTCGCGAATCACCTCGATGTGGTGCAGCAGGCCTGCGGTGGTCAGCTCGAGGTCGGAGGTCAAGAAGTGCGTCTTCACCCGGGCATACACAACATCCGTGTGGTTCTCCCCCTGAAAGTCCAGGGTGGTCACGCCCCTCTTCTCTCCCCGCGCATAGTCCATCGCCCCTGTTCGCTCGGATCTTTGCTTGTAGACAACGTGAGCCCCTTGAGCCCATCTGCTCGGAACTCGCCATCTTCACCATTGCCGGGCGAGCCTTCTCCTTTTCGACCTGGCACGTTCACATCGGAGTTGGGCTCGCTCCCTGTGGTTATACACTCTCTCCCCCCGGTCCATCGCTCCCATTCGCTCCGATTTTTGCTCGTAGACGAAAAGGTGCGGGTTCGTCTTGGCATTCTAGAGCACCCTGTTCTTCACCTCCACTCACCTCAATGCCCTCGCTTGCCCGGGAACGTGTGCTCCGCATCGTCCCCGGCCCCGCCTGGTAGTCGTGTACTTCATGGCGAGGGCCACCAATATTCCCTTCTGTGTGTCGGGCATCATCTTCTTCACTCAGGCAACCCCAGGGCTCGTGTTCGTCAAGTACAGGTTGATGGTCGTCCCCTGGCCGCGAGTGTTTCGCAGCCTCCCTGCAGACATCCTGGGTTGTGAGGTTTTGGTATCGAATTTGGTAGGGCTCCAAAGGTGTTAGCATCTGTACAAAGTTGCGCGCAGCGTTGCAGTATTCACCAATGTCGCCGGGCACCCATGCCTCCGGCAGAGGTCCCTTCAAGATCATGTAGAAAACGGCGGTCACGGTCATCACGACCCCGCCAAGGTATGGAAAGCGAGCCGACATGGCCCTTCGCCGGGTTGTGCTTGAGGCTCATGGGCTGAGGAGCATATCCACTATGAAGGTGTCATTCGCCCTCAATACATAAGCCAAATCACTGCAAATCGAGCACTGCCGTCTGCCTGCCCGAAGTCCACGGCACATCAACTCTCCGAACCCATTCCCCAAGCAGGCCTTTCCAAGCTTCCCTGTCTGTGGCTTTCCTCCTCCATTCCATACCTGCCGTCAGGTCCATTTCTTTTTCTTCTTGCATCATGCGGGCATAGAAGTTGCCATTGTGTCTAATCCCATATGTCTTCTTCTTTTCCGCCTCCCACCACGTCCTTGTTCGAAAGGAAGAAACCACCGAGGACGCCATCGGCGGAACGAGTTGCCCCCCCCTAGCCACGTGACCTTGGTAAAGCCAGAACCGTTCGGTCCAAAGAGTCGACCACCTTTTATGCCCCCCTCTCCAGAGAGCTTCTCTCGCCACACGAAAGATTCTCTTGCGATGACCAAGCCACTCCTCTCCCTGCCCTCTCTTGAGTTTCATCATATAGACGACCAGCTGAAGTTGAAAGCTGTTTAAGACTTCTTGTGCCACCTTATCGGGGTAGAAGGCGGCGATGCACCATAGCCCGGCACCGCCACAAACCCGCTCCAGCAGCCTGATGCGATGGTGTAAAGAGGCCCTGCTCCCAAGCAAGTGGTAGCACCCCCAAAATTTGTCCCGCGCCCTCGCCAGGAGCGAGGTAAGAAAGTCACAAGAGGTATTGTGAACCGCAAAGCGCAGGCCCATTACCGACAGGTGATTGTCCCTCGCAACCGAGGTTCCATGCACCACTAGTTCTTGCTTGGAATCGTTGTACGGCGAGACATAGAGTTGACATTTGGACAAATTTATCCGAAGCCCAAACTCCCTCAGCACCGTCATCCACTGTTCCACTCTGCGGGCTAAGCCTGGCAAGGACGTCTGCCAAAGAACGGCGTCATCAACGAACATTATCTCCGTCAAGCTCAGCCCCCGAAGTCCTGGGTCCTCCCTCGGCCATTTGTACCTTGTCGCTGTCTCCTCAAGCGTTAGCTCTGCTAGGGAGGTGAAGAAGCACCGGCTTTCGACCGAGCCTTGACGAATCCCATTGTAGAGATGTATCCTCGAGTCCCCCCACACAGTGTGCAGGTGAGCTTCCGAATGATTCAAAAGCTTCAGCCAGCACCTGGTTTCATGTCCAGCCCCTAACCTGGACTTCAAGAATGCCATCAGCCTGGGTTTCGAGACACAGTCGAAAGCCTTTTCCAGGTCGATCTTCAGAAAGGCCAGCCCGGCCTTCCATTCCCTTTCTAGGCTGAACAATTTGTTGATCACGTGGATATAGTCGATTGACTGCTTGCCTTCACCCGCACACTGAACGGAGCCTATGGGTTTCAGGTAGGCCTTCGCTCTAGACAAGAGGATTCTGCAGAACGTTTTCGACACCGACGAGCTGAGACAAATTGGCCTCAGGTGTTTCGGCTGTTCCGGCCTCGCTGTCTTCGGTAGTATTATCATCAATGACGAGAGCCAGTCTGTCGGCATGTCCGATGTCCTGAGAAGGTGGTTGAACCAGTTCAGGAGGGCGCTCTCACCGCCCTCGGCTTGAAGGACCCCTTCCAGCAGCTCCTGGGAGGTGCCGTCCTTTCCCACACTCTTGCCTTTCTTGCCCGCTGTCACTGCTTGTCGAAGCTCCTCCGGAGTGATGGGGTTGAAGGGCAGGTTGGGTACGAAATCCGTCAATAAGTCGGGTGGCTCCGACCCATAGATACTTTGCAGGTGCTCATGGATGACCCTGTGGGGTTCGTCCCCCTGTGCCTCGGCGAAACTTGTTTCCCAGTCCACCCCGGCTTTGGTTTGGGTACGGCGGTACGCTTTCCAGTCTCCTTCTGTTGAGTCGCGAATTTGTTTTTCACGGAAAGCCTGCTTTCCCCGCCTCCTTGCCGCGAAGGCCGTCTTCCACTCGTCCGAAGACCTCCCTCGCCTAGCCATCTCGAAAAGGGTTTTAACATCAGCAGGATCACGATAGCCGCACCTCGACTCGACCTTGGTACATTCGGTCGCCAGCTTTTTGATCTCTTCCTGGTCAAGGAAAGTCACGGGGGGAACGGGCTTAATCAAGACCCTGGGCTTGGTGGACACTCTGCGTCGGCATCGCCCAGTTTGGAGAAGCATCCGTGTAGATAGAAGCTCATGATCAGTACCAATGACCGCGTGGCTACCCTGGAAGATCTGAGAGCACTCGGTCGTAACTCTGGCACATGCGACGAAGTCGATGGTACGTCCTTGTCTCTGGCTTTGTCTCGGCCTGCTCGTCGGCAGTTCTTTTTGGGCCTGATTAGGAGCGACAAGTTCGATCCCTCTGGAGGCCAGCTCAATCAAGAACTGGTTCCCCTTCCCGCTCTTAGAGGCCGCCTGGAGCCCCTGTGGACCGCCGTCCACCCAGCCGTATGGAGTGTTCAGGTCTGCCCCTATAATCGTGGGAAGGTGGGTGGCCGGGAGGGCATTGAGGAACTCCTGGGTTCTTCGTTGGTGTTCGGTCTGGTTGCAATCCGGTTTGATGTACAGGCTCCCCACCCACAACTCCTGGCTATTGCTGATGTGTCTCAACCGGATCCAAATTCCACACTCTGAAGCATGTCCAGCACTTGTCCCACCCCTCTCCACTGACCTTTTTCGCGATGTGACACCTTGAGGTGGGAGAAGGTCTGACTCTGCCAGCCTGCCTCCCTTCGAGGGATTTCTTGAAGGATGACCAAGTCCTCATCACGAAGTGCTTGGCCGCTTGCTTCGCCGAGAGCTTTGGGGAGGTCACCAAAAACCACCCCACCAACATTCCAGCTCAGCACCCGGACTTTGGCATTGCCATTGTCCTCGCTTCAGTATTGGTGGTTGTCCACCATCTCCCTTACACTTGCTGTGTCAATCCCGACCTTCTCCGCCAGGCCTTTCACATCGACCCATCCTGGCCCAGCTTTCGTAGTGACCACTGTTGCTCTATGCGGTGCTTCTCCCAGCCCGGACAGCTGTGCCTCTCCCAGCCAGGACATGCCGTTGGCGTACTCCAAGTCCAACTCCTCTTTCAGGCCAAGTCGGTGCGTCATGACGACTTTCTTTACGACCCCTGTGAGGGAGGCCTTGCCCCTTTCTTCGGGTGACCGGCTAAAGGAACACCATAGAGTCTTCTCTGCCCCCACCAATTGAGCCTGGGCCCCATTGACGGCCGTGAGAACCTCCATCATCCTGCTACGAACTTCGCTCGGTCCTTCGCCTTGCCGAGGCTTGAAGTTGGGTAGTGCAATGGACCTTCGGGGTCCTGTTGTGAAGGGGAGCTCGTCCAACACCGGGCGAAGCTTGAGTTTCTCCACCACCTCCGAGAGCTGGTGGAGCACCACATGTCTTCGGGTCTGGCGCCCCCACCCTCCGAACACGAGTGTGTGCTTCTTGCCCTCGCCGAGTCCTGGCCCGCCTTGGCCCTCGAGCTTCCGCAGCCGATCGCCCAGGAGGCGAACCTGAGCAGCCAGCTCTTCGGTAGCCTGGCTTTGCTTGGTATCCAGTTTCTCCATCTTGGTGTCCTGTCTGGCTTCCAGGTCCGTCAGTGCCTTGTTCAGCGTCGTTCTTTGAGCCTCCATCAAAGTCGCGCTCTGCTGGGAGAGCAGAGCCTGGATGGCCCCTAGTGTGACCGCCTCGGCCACCTGCGGCACCTGTGGAATCTTGGCTAACCCCCGAGGTCTCTTGGTGGGGCTCTTATCCAGGTCTTCATCGCGACCAGGTGGCGCCGGAACCTCGCTAGGCAGGCCAATGTGCATCCCTTGAGGCTCCCTTGTCCCTTCACCGGCAACGGGGAGGGTCGCCCTCAGATAGCCCCTGTCACCCACTGGGTCACCTTGCGGAGAATCGCACCGTCGAGGCCCTCAGTCGTCTCGTGCACCCGCCGACCTTCACCTCAAAGTTCGGAAGCGAGCCGCAGCGCACCACCGCAGCCCCTACAGAGGGTTTAGGGCTTAGGGCTTTGAGTTCAGGGTTTAGGGTTTAGGGTTTAGGGTTTAGGGTTTAGGTTTAGGCTAGGGTTTAGGGCTTAGGGTTTTGAGTTCAGGGTTTNNTAGGGTTTAGGGGCTAGGGGTTAAGGTTTCGGCTAGAACTGGCTTGGATTAGAGCTGGGGTGTTTATCGCACTGGGCTTTTAATTGGTTTAGGCTGTGCACCCTTAGATTGCTCTATAAATCCATAGGGGGGGGGGGGGGGGG
>CAJNDV010037491.1:5753-19365 GCA_905221635.1 Symbiodinium sp. CCMP2456 | reverse complement strand
AGCCTAAAACCTAAGCCCTGAACCCTACGCCCCATGTAATGGGCTGTTCTGAAATCAGGGGGATGCCGACCTTTCTCTTGGGGTTCTTTTTGCGGTGCTCGCTTGCTGAAAAAATGCCTGGGTTTAGGGCTTCAGGTTTATGGGGGTTTGGGGTTGATCGACAAACCTGCTCTCGTTTGTTGAAGAGGCTTGTTGGCGATGGCGGTTGAATCAGGGGTCTAAGGCTTTACGGTCCCCAAACTCAAACCCTGAACCGAACCCTAAACCCTATAACCCTATAGTGAACCCCAGAAAGTTGGAACATGGGTTTAGGATGATTAGTGCTAGGATTCCCTCTCTTTTACTGTAAGGGCATGAGGATTATGATTTTCACAACTTTTCTGGCTTCCAGTTTAGACCCTAGTAAAGCCGGGGTTTGGCCAATGTCTGCCTGTAACATAGGGGATCTCAATAGTTACCTACATTATTCTGGAGGGGCTCCTTAGTATAATTCCAGCAAATTGGGCCCCGAAACCCTATTCTATTACCTAAAGGGGGTTCCTTATTATAATTATAGCAAAATGGTCCCCAAAGCCCTATTCTAAGTATGAAGGCCCCTGTAGTATCTTGAAAAGTCAGCTCCCCAGTTCGGGCCCTGAATTCTTGGGCTTCCAGTCGACAGGGACAGCCTAAAATAGAAGCCCCAATTAAAAGCATAGTAGGTTTAGGGTTTAGGGTTTAGGGTTTAGGGTTTTTTTGATTTTTGCTTTTTGTTGAGAGGGGGGGTGGCGTGGTCCTTATTTATAGTATAATATACCCCGACCTTAACCCCGAACCCAAAGCCCTGAACCCTTAACCCGAAACCCTAAACCTTGAACCCTTAACCCTAAACCCTGAACCCTGAACCCTAAACCCTGAACCCTTAACCCGCAACCCTAAACCCTGGACCCTTAACCCGCAACCCTAAACCCTGAACCCTTAACCCGCAACCCTAAACCCTGGACCCTTAACCCGCAACCCTAAACCCTAAACCCAAAACCAGGCAACGAGCCCGAACTCGAAGATCTGAAGCATTAAAGATTAGGTTTTAGGGTTTTCACAATACTCAGTTTGCTGTAGCCATAGGCCCCATAGTAGTTCCTTTTGGGATTCCCTAATAGGATCCTAAATAGAAGCCACAGAAAGGAACTATGGGGCCTATGGGTAAGGCGACCACAGGGTTATCCTAAACGGGCTACCATCAGGCTTTCGATAATCGCAAGTCATGATGTTTTTGGGCTTTGAGCGCCGTAAAGCGCCCACGTCTGCTTGCGCACTGACCCCACAGCGAAAGGATTTATAGGTTGACCTACCACGCTACTAGAGGAGCATACTCTTCCCCTTCTGTGTGGTACCTAGCTTTATGGCTGTGCATCGAAGCTTGTGGTATAGTTACTTACCATCAAAAGGGCTAGGTTATCACCCAGTAGGTAAAGTCTCCCAAAAAACCCTGAACCTGTAAAGCCTGTTGGCAAACCCACTCCTTGACGGAACCGAGGAGATAGCAATTGCGTTCCCAAACCAGCCGCGAGCTGCGGTCGGCGAGATGGTGACCAAGGTGGGTTGTTAGAGCAGACACTAAGATGCCATGTGCCTATGTTATGGGAGTTTCCGAAAATAAGGGGTACCTTATTTTGGGGTCCTTATGGTACTATCCCTCCATATTTCTTGTTTTTTATTTCAAGGGTTTGGTAGAGAGTTGAACATATTTGCTACATAAGGTTTCACAGTGTCCATGTACCTATGCATTGTATACTTAGGCCTTAAAGGTGTTCCTGTAGAGATACTTTCGGGTAAGAGTACATTCAGAGAAGCTGGTGAGAGGGTCTGGCTTGCAGCTACTGTTGATGCTATAAATCCTGCATTACCTTTAAGGACCCTAAAGTATGGGAATTATGGTATACCCATAGGCCCCATGGGCCTCATGGTAGTTCCTTTTTGCGGCTTATATTTAGGATCCTGTTAGGGAATCCCAACAAGGAACTACTTTGGGGCCTGTGGGTATTTCTTATAATGGGTACTGCAGGATTTATATCATCAACCGTAGTGCGGGAGCCGAACCAGTAGGAAAGGTCCCGAGAGTTCACAACCCGAAAGCTGCAATCAAGTCCCGAATCGCCAGAAAACCCTTCTGGTAACCCTTCTAAAACCCGTTTAGGGCTTGGGGTTCAGGGCTTGAGGTTTAGGGTTTATGGTATATGGTAACCTTTCTAGAACCTAAAGAGAACGCTTATGGCAACCCTTAGAGAATCCTTGAAACACCCTTATGGTGATATTCTAGCACACTCAAAACCCAAATCCCACAATCGGGCGAATCTCCAGAGCCTAAACAGTTCAAGGGTTTAGGGTTTAGGGGTTTTAGATCCACGGTTTAAGGTCTAGGGTTTAGGGCTTCTTTATGCACGGAGCACAGACGTCTGGAGTGAGGACCCTCATAAGCCCTGAGCCCTCAACTCTAAACCCTACTGCAAACTCTAAGGTGTTGAATGGGCTTTCGCTGAAGGGTGTTCAGGGCTTTGAACCCCTAAACCCTAACCCAAAACCCTGAACCCTAAACCTTGCATTTGGTAGAGTTCTTGATCGATTTTGACAGAAAGCAGATCTGTCAGCCCGGCTCTTGCTGCCAAGGAGTTTAGGGTTTAGGGTTTAGGATCTTCATGTGCCTGGTTTCAGGATTTAGAGGGTGTCAGGTGCAAGCGGGGCAATATAGAAGCCATTACTATTGTTCCTTCCGTTTTCTTATTATAACTGTACAAAAAAAGGAGCCTAAAACCCTGTTCTAATTATTAAGGCCCCTAGGTTTAAGGCTTCAGGGGCTTCCATATTATAATCATAGTATAGTATACCCCGAAACCCTATTCTAATGATTAAGGCCCCTAAATTAGGCCTGTAGGGTTTCGGATTATAGGCTTGCTGCTACGTAATCTTAAGTTTTCCGGCTCGACGTTGAACTATACTATACTGTATTGTACGATACGCTACTCTACCATACTATAACGGACTATACTGTCCTCTCTGCTCTGTACTCTATACCCTGCCTATATACTCCGTACTCTATTTTCTATTCCCTGTAGTTATTCTATACTCTAAACTCTATACTCTATACACTCTACTAAAATGCACAACCCTAAACCCTAAACCCTAAACCCTAAACCGTACCCTAAACCCTAAACCCTAAACCCTAAACCCCGAAGCTTTTTCCGACGCAGGCGGTAGAGCGAGCTCCGCCGACGGCGCAATGTACGGCCGTCGAGGCCGTCACAGTTTGAGTTCAATTGTTTAGGGTTTAGGGTTTAGGGTTTAGGGTTTAGGGCTTAGGGTTTAGGGTTAGGGTTCACATGTTGAGGGTTTAGGATTTAGGAAATGGGTTTAAGGTTCAAGGTTTCTGGGTTTAGAGAGTTTAGGGGTTGAGGGTTGCGGGAGTTCAGGGGTTGAGGGTTAAGGGTTTAGGGTTTAGGGTTTAGGGTTTAGGGTTTAGGGTTTAGGGTTTAGGGTTAGGCGTTGAGATAGGGCATTCTTGAAATCTAGCCCAAAACCCACCGTCATGCATCGGAGACCTACCCCGAGGACCAACAAACAGCAAAGAATAGGCATTCGTTTCATTGTAGAGCTTTGCGACCCCAAAGTAGGCACTAGTTTAAACATTTGCTCGGAGCCCTCCCTCAACGCTCAATCATACAAGCATTACAGCTCTTAGCTGCACAAGCCTAGAAGAACCAACTCTACAACTTCAAGTTAATCTTGAACCCCATCCAAACCCTCAAGTTTTAGCCCCACGCCACAACACGTTTTTTGCAGCCCCATACCCGCGCCTTCAAAAGATTATTTTGGGAGCTCGAACAGCAGGCGATAACAAGAAGGGTTGCGGGTTTGGGGTTTAGGGGTTCAGGGGGTTTCGGTGGGGTTTTAGGTCCATTGAAAGCCTTGGAGCCCTATCCCCTACACCCAAAGCCCTAAACCCCTAAACCCTAAACCCCTGAACCCTTGGAGCCCTAAACCCACTGCCCACAGGTGTGGCTCCTCCAGGGTGGACACCTTGGGATGGCGGACGAAGTTGGCTGGAGACCCCAGTGGAGTCGAACTCTGTGGAGTAAATGGAAATCAGGAACTATAAGACCCCAGGTCCTAAGTCTGGTCTTAGGTTTAGGGTTTAGGGGTTTTAGGGTTTTGGGTCCTAGTCTTAGCAGAGTAGATAAAGCTTGCATCGGGATTCAGAATAAGGGTTTAGGGTGGCCTCTGGGATAGTTGCTGCTTACAAAAGGGGCGCAGGGCTCGCTGGGGCTATCGTGTAGAACGATCCCACAACACGTGTGTCACAGTTCAACAGATGGGACATTTTGCGTGTTCCTTTTTGAGGTTGGAGAGTGTCTTGTTGGTTTCGGGTGTCAGAGGCTTCAAAAAGACATCGTCGTAGAGGTCTGAGGAATCAGTCTTACTATGCCCTTGTCAGGTAGCAGATATACAACTATGCTGCACCCTTTTCGAGTTACTGCGGCCTCTTTTGTTTTCGGTTTTCGAGTTTGGGCATCGCAAAAGGATTTAGTGGTGCAGGGTTTAGGGCTTCATTTTGCCTCTGGTGACAGTTGAATACCTAAACACTACAACTCCAAATATAAAATCAAGAAGTACGTACCTGCATTATGTATGTATGTATGTATGTATGTATGTATGTATGTATGTATGTATGTATGTATATATGTATGTATGTATGTATGTATGCATGTATGTACATATGTGTATATATATATATATAATACATTGATAGAGTGCATGCGCGATCCAGTGGTTGGCCGGCCTCCAGGACCTCATGAGCGAGAGGACGAGGGACGCCAAGACTGGTGTCTCGAGTCCCTTGAGACCGGATCACCTTCGCGCCCAGGGTTTAGGGTTTAGGGTTTAGGGTTTAGGGCTACGGGCTATGGGGATGTCAGGGACATCCGGCCACGAGTTGCTCTCGTGGGCCTTCCAGAACATGGAGGAAGAGACTGGACACCTGCTGAAGTGCACACTGGCAGGGTTCACTGACCTGTCCCGACAGGACCAGCTGTGCGATGGGGAGACAGACAGACGGATCGTGGCCCTAGTGTGTCGCGGTGGGAGAGACCTCTATATCTGGAGTATTAAAGGTAGATTCTTTCGGAGTACAGTTTAAGATTCAAGGCCCACCGCTAGCCGTCTGTGAGGACGGGTACGGGTCGGGGTGAACAGTGTATAAGGTTTAGGGTTTAGGGTTTAGGGTTCAACTGCCTGTCCTTCCAGTACTCTTCTGCCCTTTCGCCATGTCGGGCTGTGTGCGAAGCAGAACAGGTGAGCCCGGAGCAGGGAAGCTCGTTTTTTCATTTCTGTTGGGAATGTTGGATGTAGTGAATCTGCGCACCCTGCTGCCTTCTCCGGACAGGTCCGGCAAATCAAGGGCAATAGAGGGGTCTATGATAATAGTTCAACTCCCCCGACCGTATGCAGCTGTAGTATACTAGACCCCAGCACCCTACTCTAGTTCTTCCCGCCCCTGTGCCAGCTCAGTTGTTCAGTGCCTGTTTGTGTGCATCTCATTGGACTGAGAATTACAAAGTACCCCTAAACCCTAAACCCTAAACCCTAAACCCCTACATATCAGTTATCCTTTACGTACGATGGCCTCAAAGGGCTTCCCATGTAGCAACTGCGGCTAATGCGTACATACCATACATGCGCATTTAGGGTTTAGGGTTTAGGGTTTAGGGTTTAGGGATGGATCCTCCAGGTATATTTATAGCATTCTGCTTCTTGGTGCTCAGCGTTTCGGATGTATGCGCCACTACAAACTTCAACTTTCCGGACCTGCCTTCTGATTCAGACGAAAAGTGCCGGGCCCTAAACCCTAAACCCTCATGACAAGGTCTAGCCCGTTGCAAGCCTCCGACCCACGGCCACAGCCATAGTCACCACTGCTGAGGCGCAGAAAATCCCAAGGAGGAGGCATGGGAAGACGATTTGGGGTGGTATGGTGAACCCCAGAAAGTTGGAACATGGGTTTAGGATGACTAGTGCTCAAGTCCCTATGCATTACATCAAGGGCCTGAGGATAATGATGTTCCAAGTTTCTGGGTTCTAGTGTACTGCAAGGGTTGAAGCTGAGGGATTTGGCGTCAGTGCATGGTTTGGGGCTAGATGTACTGTGAGGGTCAGGGGACTTAGTAAGTACAGTAATGCTGTACGTCATCAGGGTACAACACTTACAATCAAGTAACTAAGTTCGTTGTAACCGTAGTTGCTAAGTGCCCTGACGCTTGACGCAGTGTTGACATTGATGCGTGTTTTGAGGCTAGGGCCATGAGGAGGAGACTACCAGCATGGAGTGGCAAACTTAAGGAGTTGTTGATCTTTGCGCCCCTTACCACTGAGCCAGGGGTTCTGACCGGTTTGGAAACAGAGCAGGGGAGGGGTGCTAGTTGAACCAGAACTTGCTTTTGTTGTAGAATCAATCTTACCCGTAGGCCCCATAGTAGTTCTTTTTTGTGGCTTATATTTAGGATCCTCTTAGGGAATCCCAAAAAGGAACTACTATGGGGCCTATGGGTAAAGCCAATCTAGGAATTCTGAGAAATTCTACGCTTCCGAAGCCTTTGTTGCTCGACGACCTGGGTAAAAGGCCCTGCTCATTAATCCCAAAGCCTACACCCGAAAGCCTATAAACCTGAGGCCCAAAACCCTCTTCCTACACTCCCCCCAACTCACCCTAAAGCCCTAAAACCCAAGCCCCAAGCCAAAAGCCTTCTGAAGCCCTAAACCCTGAGCCCTAAACCCCAAACCCCTGCACCTGAAACCCCTAAACTCCTAAACTCCTAAACCCTCAATTCTAAAGCCGAAACCCCATAAGCCCTAAACCCTAAAGCCTACATCCAAAACCCTGACAGGGCCCAGCCAAGAAGAAGCAGAAGACTGGGTCTGCGTCTCAGTGATTTCCAGTGGCTGAAAGCGGGTTTTGGGATTTAGGGGTCTAGTCTAGGATTTAGAGTTTAGGGGTTTAGGGGTTTGGGGTTTGGGGTTTGGGGTTTGGGGTTTAGGGGTTTGGGGTTTAGGGTTTAGGGTTTAGGGCTTAGGGGTTTAGAGTTTGCAGTAGAAGCCCAAAGTTAGAACCGATAGACCCAATCCCGAAGAGTAATTTATAAGCAATGCCAGCACGAGTTGTCCTTAAAGACCCGATCTCCAACTTTTTGGGGTTTGCCATAAACCCTAAACCCTAAACCCGAAACCTAACGGTTTGCCATAGGGTTTCGGTGATTGGAGCTGGCTTCGCAGGGCTTTGGGTGGAGAGAACCTAGAGTTTAGGACTCGGGGCATAGGATTTAGGGTCTACCCATAGGCCCCATAGGTTCTGCGGCGCTTCTAAAAGATTTAGGGTTTAGGGTTCAGGGTTTAAGGTTTAGGGTTTGGGGTTTGGGGTTTAGGGTTTAGGGTCTACCCATAAACCCCATAGTAGCTCCTTTTTGTGGCTCAGATTGAGGATCCTATTAGGGAGTCCCAAAAAGGAACTACTATGGGGTCTATGGGTCGGGTTTGGGGCTTTCGGTTTAGGATTTTGGGGTTAGGGTTTTGGTTTATGGACCCCGTATGAATTAGGATCCCATACGGATAGGGATCCCATATGTTCAGGACTCGCAGCTGGTTATGGCACGTTGTCAATCGGAGTCGACCTGATGTCTCAAGGGTTTAGGGTTTAGGGTAAACTCTAAACTTTTAAGCCATTTTGGGGTATAGGGCTTCGGGCGTAGGCCATTCGTCGGATGGCTGGGTAAGCATGGGCGGGCACTAATACGGACGCCTTAGCCAGTTGAATGGGTTTTGGGGGTTACTGCAACTACGTATAGCACAAATAAACGAAGGAATCCTATGAAATGTTAAATGCTTCGCGTCGTCCGCCTCGACGGGGGGTGACAGCCCAAATGGGGGGGTGGGGGGTGCTTCCGGCAAGCCCACTCTACGCCACCAGAATGTCCCCGAAATCCAAGTTTAAGGGTGGCGGGACCGGGGGGGAGTGGTCCCGCTACTAAAGGGGGGTGGGTCACGGAAGAGGGGCTTAAGAGGTGGGGAAACTGACCGCTTCGGCCGGGGCCGAGGCGATTATCCTTCGTATTTTTCTGGCTTCTACCAGTATGTTGAATGAGGAATCTAATATTATATACCAGGACGAGGCTAGTCATGTGCAATCAGTTTTGTGTTTGAAGCCTTGTTGTGGAATATGGGGGTTTCCGAAGATAGGGGACCCTAATATAGTACCCTAAATAATAGGATCCTCATTATAGGGACCCCAAAATAAGGTACCCCTTGTTTTCGGAAACTCCCATATGATATCGGCGTTTGGATGTTGTTCCGCATTCTCAGTCTGGCTTTGAATGCAAGGTTTGGCATTTGTGGCGGATGCGGTCTGTATGTGCTGAGATGCTTTCTAGAAAGGACCTTATGCCGTATTCCCCAGTCCGTCCTGAACCTAAAACCCCAAGACCCAAAGTCCTAAATGCTAACCTTACCCTTAAACCTTAAACCCTAAACCCTAAAAGTCTACAGACCCGCAGCCTCTACCCCGAAACATATACACCTACACGGAAAGACTGACGCTTACCGGTAGGCGTGCCTTCTGCAGTATAGGGTTTAGGGAGCAGAGTCCTGTTGGTTGTTCACGGCTTTAGAGGTTCAGGGTTGCGGGCATATGCCTGCAATGGTTCACAGAACCCTAAACCCTAAACCCTAAACCCTAAACCCTAAACCCTAAACCCTAAACCGTAGCGGGCCCAGATGATCAGGCTCTAAGGTTTGAAGAAAGGAAGTCAAGGGTTTAGCAGAGCTGAAGGTTTCAGCTATACCCATAGGCCCCATAGTAGTTCCTTGTTGGGATTCCCTGATAGGATCCTAAATATAAGCCACAAAAAGGAACTACTATGGGGCCTATGGGTAGGGTTTAGCACAGCTTAAGGTTTCAGCTATAATTGGTATTGAATTTTAGGGTTTACCTTGTTCCTTCTCGTCTTCCTGGTCAGGACCGACATGAGCAGCGCACGCCTGCGACACATTCTCGTTAGATACCAGGCCACGATCCGGGGGGCAGATCGCAGGAAGTGTTTCAGAGGCCTTGATGATTAGAATAGGGATTCGGGGTATATCGGTATATTGTACTATAAATACAATAAGGAACCCCGAAAATAATGTAGATAATTGTTAAGGCCCCTACATTATAGTAGTCATTGGAATACGGTCTTCGGGAGCCTAATTTATTTGTATTCGGACTACAATGGGGATACAACGATATACTAGTTATAATTATCTAGGCTTCTACATTCGAGTATAACTTTTACTCGAATGCAGAAGCCTGACCAACTATAGCTAGTATATCGTTGTATCCCCAATGTACAGTATAACCCTAAACCCTAAACTCTAACCCTCAACCCTAATGTGGGTTGTGCCTTGGGCATGGGGTCACAACTGTTCTGAGTTATACCCTAAACCCTAAACCCCAAAACCCTAAACCCCATAGGGCACATGGAAACCCTCAACCCAAAACCCGCCCCTAAACCCAGACCTATCTCGGAATAAGCTCAGCCGCCTAAAGCTCTTCTTTTTCTGAAACCATGTCCAAACTTGCAGACTCTACAAACCCGAAAATGTGCCCTTAGGCCTTTCAGGCCCTTCTCATTCTGCCGAAGAAGCCCTAGGCCTGGAACCTTTCACGCTATCAAGCCCTTGAAGGAGCTTGTGCAGGAACCCCCCCTTGTACCCAAAGCCCTGAACCCCTGGTTTAGGGTTTAGGGTTTAGGGTTTAGGGTTTAGGGGCCCTGAAGGAACCCGCAACCCTAGTCCCTTAAACCCTTGCCGTAACCCCCCTCCCACCCCGCCCCCTCCCAAAGCAGCAACGTGAAATGACAAAAAACAATCCACACGCCAGCAGGATGCCGCGACCAAAGCTCCCGATGCAGTAGTCAAGAAGGCGGAGTCTCTAGCAAGGTTTCAAGCGTTGCAGCTATAGAAGTCTGGGTTTGGCGGCTTTGGAGTGTTAGGATTTTTGAATTCAAAGTAAGAGCTTGATGAGGTGGGGATTTCAAGTTTTGAAGTCTCGTAGCAACCTTAAGGGCTGTTGGAAGCTTATGCAAGCAGTCGGCAGACAATCCTAGCCAGAACGACGCTGGGATCCTTGGCCTTAGGGTGTAGAGGTGTAGGGGTGGGTGTAGGGTTAAAAGCTTGTTTTGTTGGGGCGCATTGGATCCTTGGACTTAGACATTTAGGTGAAGGGTGCGAGGTTTAGGATCTGTAGCACTTATGTATTTGGGATTTAGCGAACTGCAGCCCAAGGACCCCGCCCCAGTATAGTTCTCTCTATGCATTGAAATTTGGCTTTAGGTTACATGTCTCCCTGATGTGTTCGTCCATGCTTCGAAGGGCTTTGGGGTTGGAATGTAATTAGGATTCATGTTGATCCGGTGTCCCACGCCATCCAAGTGCATTAAAGTTTGGCATCTTGCACTCTAGAGGTGCTGTGCAAGTCTTGGTAAATCGGAGACATGCAGCAGGGAGCTCATACGGAGATGGGTGCCCAGCAGATTTTTAGCTTCTTCCTTCCTTTCAACCATTGAAATCATGACTATCATTGTTCTAGGATCGCACGCTTGTTTACTCCAGTTCACACAAACGCAGACATAGATAGATAGATAGATAGATAGATAGATAGATAGATGGATAGATAGATAGATAGATAGATAGATAGATAGACAGATCGACAGATCGACAGATCGACGGATCGAAACTTCTTTACAATTATACTGTATGCATGTATGCATATCTGCACACACATATATATATATATACAGTATACATATACATATATATATATATATTTATTTATTTATTTATTTGTGGAGAGAAAGTCTAGCATTATTTTTCTTCTTTTTATAAATAAATATGAATACAAATAAATAAACAAATAGATAAATAAATAAATAAATGTATATATATATATATTTATATATAACACGAGAGCGATTCAGTTCAAGATCTATGCGCTTGTGGATCCTTTATTCGGGAATTCTGGAGCTTGCGAGGTCTTCTGGACCACTGGAAAGAGTCTGTAGGGCTCCAGTTGCCTAAACCCCGTAAACCCTACACCCCTCAACCCTAAACCCTACATTCTAGATTGCTGGGTTACATTGTTTATTGCATGGGGTTAGTAACCTACTATTCACACAACTGGTGCTGTGGCTTTAGTAGGACTTTAGGTGTTAGCCACATACTTGCAGTAGGCTAAGTACTGGGTTAGTACAATGACGTTTTGTAGGGGTCAAGGAAAAGTAGTCCAACATGTAGGCAACAGGGCTTCTAGGGCTCGGGAACCGGAACCTGATCCCAAACCAACCCTCCACTCTCAACCCCTAAAGCCCTAAACCTTATAAACCCTAAACCCTAAACCTTAAAACCCTAAACCCCATACCCTAAAACCCAAAGCCCCTAGACCGTGGCCCTTGTGCGCCAGGCACCTCGGACGAAACCTGAAGCCGAGATCTTGATGAGAAAGATCATGAGGCTTGTAGGGCTCGTGGTTTCCTTGAAGGTACTGTAACGGGGTTCCCGTTAAGGGTAGCGTAGGGTACTCTAATAGGGTCCCCATTTCAGGATTGGGGTTTAGGGTTTAGGGCTCCAATCATGGACCACTGGAAAGAGTTGGAAAGATTTGCGGCGTAGTGACTCAGTGCAGTGTAGGGCTAGGCTTACCAGGACATTGTTTTAATAGAGCTCGAAGATACGACGGGTCTGAATAATTCGAAAGATTACCCCTACCCACAAACCTTTGTTTTGAATATTGAGGCCCCTGTATTACCCAAACATACAACGCAGTATGCTCTGGCGGCTACTGTCGCGAGCCATGGGTTCAGGATTTTGCAGTTAGGGCTTAGGCTTTGAGGTTTAAGGTTTGGCTCTTAAGATTTAGGGCTTAACTTTTAGGGTTTAGGGGCTTGGTGGGGTGTAGGCAGGGTTCCGGGAACAGCGATATTCTCCCGAACTCATCGACAAGTTTCTACGCTGTGCCTGCGCGTGGAGTGCATGATGGACCTTCAATAGTAGGCTCCTAAAGACATATATAAGGTTTAGGGTTTAGGGTTTAGGTTTAGAGTCTACGCTTTATGGAGTAGGGTTACGAGCTGAAGGTTTCAGGGTTAAGGGTTTCGGGTGAGACCTCGCAGAAGAGTTTAGTCCAGAAATGGTCGAAACCTGAGACAAAAACCCTAAACCCTAAAAGGTCTTTGAGGTTGTAAGCTGTAAGGCCGAAATATCTGAACAAGCCTAAACCCTAAACCCTACCTGTAGACGCCTGTAGACCCTAAGTCCTAGACCAGGTCACAAGCCACCTTATAATTAACATCGTCAGAAGCAATCCCTGGAATCTACACCAGCGACTCTCATGTTTAACCCTAACAGGGTTTGGTTAGGGTTCAGGGTTTAGGGTTTAGGGTAAACCCTGTAGCCCCTAAGCAGAATTAGATAGAGATCCGGCTGCTACACTTCCGATACCGCTCATAGAGTTCTTCAAGAAGTCTAAACCGTACAAACACATCTAGGACCCGTCTAGCACCCCAAGCATCCCAAACTCTACCTGGAGTCTCCATTGTAGCTCCTTTTGGGGGTTACCTTATAGGATCCTTATTTATTGGGTTGAACCAGAGAAAGGAACTACACTGGAGACTGTAGGTAAACACCTTTAGGACCCGTCTAGCACCCCCAAGAACCCTAAACTCTAAACCCCGAAGCCCGAAGCCCTAAACCCCGAAACCCCTAAACCCCTAAACCCCTAAACACCCTGAACCCTAAACCCCTAAACCCCGAAGCCCTAAACCTAAACCTAAACCCTAAACCCTAAACCCTGACACCGCCACAGGGAGCTCAATGAAGAGGCCAAGTCCTTGAGGCACCGGTGCTTAGGGTTTAGGGTTTAGGGGTTTAGGGTTTAGGGGTTTAGATGTTTAGGGTTTAGGGTTTAGGGTTTTAGGGTTTAGGGTTTAGGGCGGTTTCTTGGGTTGGTCCTTTGAGGTTGAGGGTTTAGGGCTTGGGGGTTCAGGGTTCAGCGCCTACGTAGAGGCTTTGGTTAAGGGTTTATAAGGGCTCAGCGTTTCGGGTTGTAAGATCGAGGGGTTTAGGTCTTGTAGGGTTTGGGGTCAGGTTGGACGAAGGAGAATAGACATGGCCAGAGAGATGCTAAACCCCAAGCTCCAAAAGACCCGAAGCATAGATGTTGACGGCCCGGTGTCGATCCACGGTTTGGTCATTCTGTACTCCTCATCTCGATCCGGGCGCAGATCAAGTAAAGAATTGCCTTGTTTCTTCGGGTCATGTTAAGCCTAAACCCTAAACCCTAAACCCTAAGCCCTAAACCCTAAACCCTAAGCCCTAAACCCTAAACCCTAAAATCCTAAACCCTAAACCCTAAACCCTATACCCTAAAATCCTAAGGGTTGCGGTCCATCTGGGTATATCCAAGGAACCTCGAGGGCGGGGGGTACGGAGGAGGAGGAAGGGGGGGGGGTGGGGGTAGTGGAGTCTACTTCTTGAAGCAGGGTTTAGGATTTAGGGTTTA
>CAJNDV010037489.1:567-10848 GCA_905221635.1 Symbiodinium sp. CCMP2456 | reverse complement strand
CCCCCCCCCCCCCCCCCCCAACGCCGGGGATGCTGCGGCTGTGTCCACGGATTCTAGCGCGGACACCGGTCCCCAGCGAGGAGGGCTACCTGACTGAGTGCTTGAATCGGAGTCACAGTCATGTCTCACTCCACTGACCGGACACGAACACTGGCGTAGCGCCTGCGCGCAGGGGGAGGGGACCTCCTGTCCCCCCTCCAAACGCCCAGCAAGCAAGCAAGAAAGCGTGTGCTCTGAAGCAAGAGAGAGGACGCGTGTGCGTATGTGTGTGGAGGTTGCTGTCGGATGGACTTTGTTGTGTTCCTTCAACCCAGGCTGGTTGATGTCACCATGCCTAAGAACGGAGTTGGCGGAGACAGGAGCATTCCCATGAATTCTGGTGAGCAAGGCGGCTTACCAGCAGGAAGCTCATGACAGAATCAGGTTCATCCGGAGCATCTTAGGATGTCGGGTTTGCGCAGAATCGCTGTCAGTTTTTGGCAAAGCTCAGGTCGGTCTATGTGGGTGACCAGCGACGGCAGCGAGTCACTTGCTGAAGTTGACCTTTCCTTAGGGATCTTTTGCCCAAGCTAGCCAGCTAGCAATTTTCAGGTGGTGGTTCCGGGACAAGGCGTTCCATGAGCCCAGCGGATGCTCAGCCGAACGTCAGTCACCACATGTCGCCGCAACGCGGAACAACCTTTCCCAGCCGAGGCGACTATCATGCCAATTGCTTCTTGCATTTTCATCAATTCTCGGATCCCAGCAACTTAATCTTCAATGATGCCTGCCTGCAATCGGCCGCCGGGAGCTGTGCATTCTCCTCAGTCTGACGCCACTTTCTATACCTTGGCTTTTGTCGTTCAACCGATAGCAAAATACAGAATACATTACAGCATGTTTCATTATAGTATAATTTTGCAACATTACATTACATTGCAAATTATGGTCTATATCTATATATATATATATGTGTGTGTGTATGTATATTATACTGCATATTACCTTATATATATATATATATGGTAATATATATATATATATGTGATATATTACATATTAAATTTCATCTATACATGTACATATACATATGTGTACATATACACATATTTTCAATCAGATTCTGTTGTTTATTTCCTATTATACGATACGATACTTTAGTATATATTACAAGTTATACGTGATGTTATCATATCATGAGGAGGTGCAGCTCTTTAGGTTTAGCATTGTTAAGACTAGATGTTGAAGGGTGTATATTATAATATATACATATGTGTACACATGTTGTATTGAGTTAATATATATTGTATTATGTTGTACATTGCTTTGTTTTCATTTTGTAGTTATATTATATTATATTATATTACGGTTTACTTGTCGTTATTGGGTTCCTGTATAGAAAGCCCTCAGGATGCTTCCTGTTATGTCAGATCATATCTAATTTGCCTATCTCAGGATATGGTATGATGTCAAGTTATGTTTCAGTCTCTTGTAACACTTCATTCTTTTGTGACATCGTGTTTTATACTGCTACATAAAAATCAGTCTGTTATGCTAAAGTGTAGTGTAGTGTAGTAAGTACAAAACGTAAAGCATTGTCTAGTGCAGTTTAGCATGGTATAGTGTGGTATAGTATAGTGTATAGCAGATGTTGCAATGTGCCTTTGTTACAGTACAGTTTAGTCATATCATGTGTTGCCATATTACGCAGATTGTATTTAATGGGGCCATCGTCATTAGGCCGTTCCTGTGCACATGGCAGTGTCATGCCCATGCACACTCCAAGCTTACGAGGATGCCAGGTCCTTCTCACCAGGACCCGGTACAAAGATACGTATACAGTTATACTTAATGCAGGTAGGTGCTTAAGAGCTGCGATTTGCATTACAGAGGTATTTCTGCGACCCTGGCCATGTAAGGACGCATCGTGCGCTGCTCACAGCCACAGATACCTGTGCCAGCCCGACATGAGGTGCCTGGTCATGTTACCAGCTTGGGCCCGGTATCAGTAGGACACACTGCTGATGCCGTGGTTTGTTAGCAGTACCTCGTGCATGCCGGGGTTGCATTGGTGCTATCGCACTGCAGCCTGCGCGCTGAAGCCGCGAGGATACGTGCGCAATCTTTTCAGAGCCGTCGCCGTAGCGCTGTGTGCCAGGCATACTACGACCACCACGACCACTGAACCTGGAAAGAGTTCGGCCAAGCATGCCGCGGTGCTACACAGCATCTCGGTCAGTGAAAACTAAGACGAGCTGCCCAACGCAGATCACGACTTCTCCGCATCGCAGCATGAATGTACACTGCGACGTGATTGCACTGCGCAGCTGTGTGCGGCAAGGCATGGTCTGGGCTTTGGGCTTCATATGGATGCGTGCCTCTGGTAAGTATGGTAAGTGAGAGTCGCTTCATGTGCAGTTGCAGCCCTAAGCCGGGCAGTCACGGTCTGTCAATGAACATTGCCCGAGGCTTGCCGGCATAGCGCAGCCCTGCTGTGCTGCTGCCGTCTTTCTGACAGAGGGATCCTCCTGCGGGAACTGCTTCAAAGACTGTACAGCTAAGAAGCACGTTCCCGAACCCGAGCTATGTGTAAACGGCTCTTCTCAGAGTGAGGCTTCCCGGTATCGCTATACAGAGCCGTAGGTTCCGTGGATGCTTCACGGAACGGCTACTGCAGCTGTCCTCAGCCGAAGAACGGTCTGCCAAATTGGGGGAACTGAGCTAAGCTTGAGCCGGAGGCGGCAACGAAAAGGTGATCGGAATAGGGTGGACTCTACAGTCAAGTGAACTTAGTCACAATCCCATTTGAATAAGAGTCTTTCGTTCCTGCTATCCTAAGGCATCGATCACTTCTGCATCCATGCAGGTCGGGTCGGGGCTTGTAAACGATAATTGAAGACCTCCCGGTGAGCGTCTTTGAGCCTTTGAAGGTGGCCGTGCAGTGATAGAAGGCGTGCAGCAGAACCTCAACCTCTCAGATCGCCAGATCAGACCGACCCTTGTCAGCAGGCGTTGCAGGTCTTTAGCTTTGGGTGGCGATGGCAAGCTTTGCATAGTTCTGCTGCGTGAGGTCAGTTCAAACCCTGCACGACTGGGGGAACACCTCCTCGTCTTCAATCTGGTACGAGACCGACTGGATTGAGAGATTTGGAGCACCTCGGAAGCAGGAAGCAGAACGACGGGTTGGCAGTCAGACGCTCCCTTTTGAGGACCTGCATCCTGGGGAGCGAATCTTGCAGATCTCGTTCGGCAGCGGCTTCAAGTGCAACTCTGCGGCTTCTGGCCTGCATAGCATGCACGTTGGACCAGCAGGAGAACGGTTTGTGCGTGTTTGTGCCGAGGTTTGGGTGGCCCTTCGCGTGGACAAGTCCAAGCAAGGATGCAAGAAGGGCTGGAAGAAGGGGCTCCGGTCGGTCTGGCGATGTGGAAGACAAGGGTTTGGGGGCCAGAATATTTGGAATAGCGGTTTGGGGCATATTGTAGTGTATCTGCAAGGGAACGATAGGGGATGATATCGGTGACATGTTGCATGGACAGCCGTGGCGGAGAGGAAAGAGGGTCTTCGCAAGGCTTGTCTGGCACGGTTGTTGCAGGAAAGCCATTGAAAGATGAGGTAGCTGAGCCTCTTGTGCCCTCAGCTGCAAGAGTCGAGACCATCAAGTGTAGTATTTTCCCATAGTTGGGGGTTTCCGAAAATAGGGGACCCTAATGTAGTACCCTAAATAGTAGGATCCTTATTGTAAGGACCCCAAAATAAGGTACCCCCAATTTTTGGAAACTCCCAATTCATTCCTGTGATCGGCAGATCTTGGCCACATGCGCCAAGACACGTGGAGCTTCTACAAGGTCTAGTGTTGGAAGTGTGATCGTTTGCAGGGAGGACCTGGGGGGCATATTTGCATGTGCATCCGGTTCATCTCCAAGGGAGCCACCTACAGTAACACATTTCCATTGGCCGGCCCTCTGCAGTTACCCAGAGGTGGTCCGAGGGCGAGCCTTACCACTCAAATTGGTGCCAGAAACAGGGCCATGTCTTGGTGCAGTAGTTCCGGCCCGTTTTTCTGTCCACCCACTTAGCGTTCAGAATGTCACCTGACTTTTTTTGGATGCTGTTATCTGGACTTCAAGAAAAGATCACACACAACGCACACACACACACACACGCACCGGAGTGTTCAGAACCTGTACAGTGCCCTTCAGCGTGCAGCTCGATAGGTGGATGACATTGTCTTAGCCCCTTCGCATTCCTCATATTGAATTCATATATATATATATATATGTATATCGAGTGCGGGCGTCGGAGAGGGTTGGAAAAAAAAAATATATATATATATATATACATATATATATAGAGCGTGTGTTTGTAGTATACTGTAGTTTATATTGATGTATACTGTATTTTATTTCAACATATTAGATTATGTTCCGTCTTGGTTGGAGCTTGGGTCCGGACCTGTGAGAGTGCAAGCTGTGAGCTCGATCAATCAAACCAATCTCCGACTTCTGGTGATTTTCTACTGCTCGTTCGGTCACAGAGTTCACTGACCTTGTGAAACAAGAAGCGTCCGAGAACCATGCCCCGATGTGCGAGAAATTCTAGCAAGTGCAACAAATAACAATCACGTCCGCAAGTCCCCATACCGCTGTGTAGGATGGCATCCAGGCAGTGCCCGCGGCAAGCCTAATCTACGTGATCTAAGACGTTAGTCACTCCTTTGGAATTTGTCTCACACTCCACACAGAGCGCACATGCACCCCTATGCGTGCACACACAAACACACAGAGCTATGCAAAGGCACCTGAGCAATACAGCAGGATCTAAGCTACTGTACTGCCACACCCAAGTCGCACAATGCTGAATTTAGTTTGATAGTTTACTGATAATGTCCGTAAGCAAGTTTACTGAGTTTAGTGTGGCACGCGGGTTATCATTCATTGATTGTGTTGTGCTCGGAATCACTCCACCATCGACACTCAGGTGAGCAATGGAGATGCCTGTGCGACATCCGAAAACGGGGTGGCTGTGAACGGCAAAAGTTGTCACACAAACGGCGTCTTAGCTGCATGCCGACACTGAACTGTAGACATGCAAGTCATGTCATGCGAGTCTGTCCGTGCAAAGGTTTGCATAGCCATATCTGAGGCAAAAGCATCCCCACGAATGGAACACATGAAGAGAAGAAGAGCCAATAGCTCCAGCCGAAGGCGGAGCCGAGGGGATGGATGACATGTAGGAACAGCAAGCGAGAGGAAGCGAGAGAGAGAGAGAGAGAGAGAGAGAGTGCCTCTTTATAGCGTTGCATGATCTCTGCAGGCCTTCAAAGATGTGGCCAGAATTCCTCGGCGTTGCAACCTGACCTCTGCTCATTCGCTCATTTGTCCAGCACTTTTATGTGGGCAGCTTCTTGAATATCGGATGCCAGAAAAAAGCGGGGCATTCTCGACACGGAAGGTGTCTAGCATAGACGGGCAAAGCGGTCGCAGGAGGCTATACAGGGCCTACGGACCGTGCCAGGCAGAATTCATGCATCTTCTGAAGCATCAAGCTGGGCCGAGACGAATGCGATTGGTCAGTTTCAATGCAGTTTGTGGCTTAACATGGGGCCTGCGATCCTTATCCTATCCCATGCTTGTTGCGATTTTGCAATGCTTTGCCCGCCGTAATGCCGGCTTTGACGGGCGAGTGATTTGCTCCATCACGTTCAGCCCTAAATCCTTGACCATGCAGCAGTTCGGGTCCGTGTGAGCTGCAATTGAACCTGCAGCTTGTGCAGGTGAAACCCTGCGACGGCCTGCCACAGGCTTCGTACATTTTTTAAGGTCTCGTACGTAGAATATAGCATAACCTGAAAATCAGTGTGTTATCGTACTTTATGCCACCGTTACAATATTACAGATATTACGGCATGATACAGTAAATTGCATGGAAGACCTTTCTCCCAGTGTCGTCCGCTGTCTCTGTGTACGGTTTATGTTAGTAGTGCGTTCGACTTCCATGCCACGGTGCTTTTCTTTCAGACACTTGTTTTCAGATTGCTTTTTTGGTGCTGGACGGGGGGGTTTCCGCTAGACTCTTGCTTTCAGAAAAGTGTTTTAAGAGCTCCCATTCCTCATTCCCCCGTGTGTGTTGTTCGGAAACTATACAATGCTTTAGGCTTTCTGAAGACAACACAGAGCAATAAAGTATGTATGTCACCCGTTTCCATCGGCCTCTTCAACATGAGCCGCCATGCTACGAGACCTCCAGGTTTTTTTCGCCGGCTGTTCATGCAGAGTCCACTTTCCTACATACCAATACCGTATTACCCTTTCATTTCCAAAGGTTGCTTGCTTATGCCCGTGTGTCGGAAAGGGTGCTGTCCGGTCATGCCTTTTTTGGCCGCAAGCCGCAGAGTCGAAAATCCGAAACAGTTTAGTTGTGAGGATTGTGCTTGGGCACTTTGTGCATGCGGAGTCTCGTCGTCATTCTTTCCAGGGGCAGCGTGTCCCTGAGTGCAACCATCGCGACAGCAGTGCGGCGTCCTCAGTGCGTTGCTTGTTTACACCTTCACCTGCGGTTGCAGGGTGCAGCCGTATGCAGAAATTGCGGTTACATGTGACACTGTCGTAGTAGAAGTACGTAGACGTAGTAGTACGTAGACATAGTAGTACGTAGACGTAGACGTAGTCGTAGTCGTAGTCGTAGTCGTAGTCGTAGTAGTAGTAGTAGTAGTAGTAGTAGTAGTAGGAGGAGTAGGAGTAGGAGTAGGAGTAGGAGTCGTAGGAGTCGTAGGAGTAGTAGTAGTAGTAGTAGTAGTAGTAGTAGCAGCAGCAGCAGCAGCAGTAGTAGGTGTAGCAGCAGCGGCAGCAGTCGTAGTTGTAGCAGTAGTGGGTAGTGTTCGTCGTGTAGTAGCGGTTGTAGTAGCAGAAGTAGAGCAGCAGCAGCAGCAGGAGTAGTAGCAGTAGTCGTCGTCGTAGTAGTAGTAGTAGTAGTAGTAGTAGCAGAAGAATACGTCGGCGTCGTAGTAGCACTAGTGTCTAGTAGTACCTACTGCCGCGCCGGGTCTACTGTGTCAATGATGACAATTTCCGCGAGAATCGTGACTTAGACATTCAGAGACAAGAACGAGAAGAACCCTTGCAACCCTTGCCCGCACCGCTCCAAGGTAGAAAATGAGCGGGCTTTCAGCTCAAAGCGTGGCGAATGTGTGGCAGGCCGTCTAACTTTGCTGCACATCCTGCGAGCATTTGGTCAGTCAGTGGTCTGTTTGTTCTCTGGTGCCTTGATAATGTACTGCCCTAGCGCAGCACCACATCCCCGAGCAAACGCCTAGCAGCGCTAGCAGTGTCAAAGATGTGATCTACCTGGTAGACTTTGCAGAAGGACTACCTAGGACGGACTGCCACCAGGACTGCTAATGGTCGTAGTGAGACTGCCAGCAAAGCAGAAAGTAAATCGGATTTGTTCCAAGTTTATTTCGGATCCATAAACTTCTACGGCGGAGCTATACACCACACGCAGTTGATGTGGGAAGAGACACTTGAAAAGACGTCACATGAAGAAACCCCCGTAAAGTACCTTACCGGATACTCCAACAATAGCGCCCGTATGCAAAGACTGTTTTAGCGCATCTGTAGAAAGTAAACATCCTTCTGCTGCGCCAAAGTCGTGTTTTCCCCTAATGTCATTCGATTGACGATACGACTTCCGAAAATCCCCTTTACAGTCTTCATATACTGTACCAAGAATTCGAACAACTAGTAGACCGGTAGCAAGCGCACGCGGCAACAGTAGTTCGGTAGCAGTAGGAATAAATCGGAACCACAGCGATTGACGGACAGCGAAAGCAAGAGTTTCAGTAATCGCTCTGGGTAGTCGTGCTTTTGAGCGAAACTGGCATCGTTAACAGGCTTCTGCGAATATGGTCGTGGCGGGCGAAGCAGTGCCGGCGACTGTGTGGCTGGGTGACTTCCGAATCTTTCACAGCGACTTTCATGAGAGATTCACAAGGTGTAGCCCGGTATTCCAGTGACGTCCGTTGGTGTTGAGATTGTAGTCAAGCTGCTGCAGTGGTTCTGCAGTTCATCAATCCCTGTCAGAGCTTCGGAAAGCAGGCTTGCACAAGACACACTTGCCAGGCAGTCCCCCCCTTCCAAGGCTAGCGGCCACACCCGCAAGCAGCAAAGCGAAAGCTACAGGGCCCTCCGCACAAGGCAAGATTCCCCAGTGATTCACGGTCGGCCTTCTGGGGGCCAGCGCGATTGTACAACATCTGCCAGGGCTGAGCAACAGCGTCTGGTCACCTGCTGTTCCAGAGCTGTTTGAGCAGCTTGCGCGGAACCCTCAACTTCTGGAACTTGCATTCTGTTTGAGTGTTTGAGAAATTGGGTGGCCTTGGCAAATTCAGCTGATCTGCATCAAAGGCTGGCTGCTGTGGTGGAGATCACGAAGTCTCGTGCGCAGCCAAACATCTGGATGTTCAATGGGCTATTGGGTGCTGAGTCGTGTCATGCGAAGCTGCGACCCAGGAGTGTGGGAGTCCAGCGAACAGAACACTGCCAACAGTGGTGCGTGCCTGAGGAAAGAGTGTTCTGAGAATGCGCTCATTCTCGTTTGTTGAGCCTGTTGGTTGTGACTTTGGAACGACATGCAGCAGTTTCACATGCCTGACGCGCCTGGTGTGCTTCCTTCTGTGGGAACCTGTACTGACCGACTCTGCCCATGGCTTGTCATTTACCAGACACCCTTCAGGTCGAAGTTTCGCCAGCCCAAGTCACAGGCAGACGACGTCGCTCAATGCTCTCTCAGCTCAGGCCATCGCCAGTCTAATCTGTCGTCAACTGGGTTCTTGTTAAGGGATTTAATTTAAGTTACCATAATAAGGAAACCATATTATTTACTATAGATCCCTATTATGGTAACTTAAATTAAATCCCTTAACAAGAACCCAGTCAACGAAACGTCAAGCTTCAGCACGACCTGTAGCATCTGACGCTGGGACCTGGAGCCTGCAGGCAAGAGAAACGTTGCTGGGCTGGCAGGACATGAGCCGTGTGTGAGATCATAGCATACCTCCCAACCGCACACATGCTAAAACTACTATTCATGACATATATAATGCTCCTAAATCTAATTGTCTAAGTAACCTTTAAACATCAATGACTGCAGGAGCAGGGCCTCTCCAACCTTGCACTGCGCCCAGTCATCCTTTGGCATTCAACTTCTCTGACCCTGAAGCGTCCTCTGCAGTGCTCTTAACGAAAGCGGCGTGGTGTTTGTACTCCTCGTTGGATTTCTCTTCGTGCAGTGGAGAAAGATTAGGATACCGCAGTGGATGTTTTACAGACGGTGACTGTTGCGGCTTCTCCTGATGTTCATGATGATCCTCTTCCCGCACAGAACAGAGCACATGACCGTCTCAACAGATCTCAACAGTTGCATTGGCCATGGAACATCGCGGAGTTTCAGAATTCGGAGACATATACGTGGCAAGACTTCTCTTGTGTGAGATGGTTCTCGTCAAGCGAATACTGTTTCGAATGAGGTGAATGATTCTTCTACTTTGCCGTCTGTTAGCAGAGTGCATGCAGACGACGTTGCCTTCCAAGAGCTGTCAGTTTTTCAGTTTGATGACATGGGCTAATCCGCTTCCCTTGTCAGGGCGATTTGGCATCGGCTAAGTTGTCCTTGTCAAGACAAACTTCTCTGACCCTGTAGGCTTGTGCTGGAAAGGGTAAGCTGCTCATACACCGGAGGCGTGAACCTCTGCACGGCTTCGTCTTCAGGCTTTGGGCAGGGTCCGATTTGAGAGAACCGTTGGGGTATGTGGATTCTGAGCCCGGATGAGGAGTGTCAAGAGCTGACGAAGTGTATCTACGATTCTGCACTTCTCTCTTTGCACTGGACCAAAGCCAAGCTAGATCAGAATCAGAGGGTTCCATGACGCAGAAACAGCATTTTTCGGCGACCGAAGCCGGGACCGAGCAAAGGAGCACCAAAAACACAGGCACGGCCGGCGAGGCTGCAAGCGCGACACCTCCCAACGATTTCTTCCAACGCCCAAGCCGGAGCCGCAGCAGCCTGTGGCTGGGTTGCTGTCAGAAGCAAGAAACCGGAGCCCTCCCTCCCTCGCCCTCGCCTTCGGCTTCTGCTCAGCCAGGATGGCCCTGTCTTTGCAGTTCCCACGTCAGCAGCCACCAAGCAGCTGGCTAGGCTTACTCTCCAGGGCTTGGCCAATGCACGGGCCCTTGAAAGAGCCGCGCGGGTGTCTTGAAGGAAGCCGAGATCTAGGCATTTTCAGGGCCAAATAGACAGGGACAGCG
>CAJNDV010037488.1:0-19366 GCA_905221635.1 Symbiodinium sp. CCMP2456 | reverse complement strand
CATCGCGCCCTGGAGTTCCGAGTGGGGGCTCAAAGACTCAGGGGCTTTGGTTTAGTTCAACATGGGGTCGAAGTCAGGGAATTGGGGAGTTTGCAGGTGATTGAGATGATATTGAGATGGACTACAGGGGGGTTTTATCCTTGGAGTCAGCCAACGGCTGACCTGGAGCCATTCACCCCGAGCTCAGAGCGCCGGATGACAAGCCCAAAACCCGTTGGAGCCGCGAGCCCCAGGTGCGAGCGATCCTTCAGATCCGCGCTGCGGGAAGCGCCTGCGCCGACCCCAAGTCGTGCGCCGTTGGCATCATGCGACGCGGATGCGACGAGCGGTCTTCGGAGTTCGGGGCGCACGGTGTCATCAGTCAGGCTTGGGCTGGCTTTGGGGCGTAGCAGCTTAGCGAAAAAGTGTAGGTTTGAGGATCTTCGGGGCTTTCTGAGCCGGCCCTTGTGCTCTTAGCATGGGGTTGGGAAGAGTTCGCGGTTGAGACTATCGAGTTGGATCGGGCATTCAATCAGTTGAAGTGCTTGCGGCTTGGCTGGACAGAACGCCCGAGATTAAGCATGACCTTCACTGCCACCAGCAGACAATTGTTCAGTCGCTTGAAGTCGCGAGTCATGGCTCAGACGGAACGTTTGCGGCTGTCGCAGCCTGATCCGAAGCTCAGCACCTCAATGGTTGATGGCGAAAGCTTAAGATAAGGATGAGACATTCAGGATGTAGGAAATCAGACGCTTGGAGTACGATTTTGAGTTGAGCCCTCAACCTGCACCCCTCCAATCCCACTGATGGCTTCGAGTTGTCGCAAAGCGCCGAGGAACATTATCTCGTCTTTCGCATGGATCTCACAATTCACCGCACTGGCCGTCTCCGACTGCCAGGCCAGGGGGCGTGAGCCCGGGGCTTTAAAGGTGATTTGAACGGGATTCTTGTAGCTTTGGGCTCAGACCATGTGAATGAGAAGCCGCTAGCCACTAGGTAGCTTAGGCTCGTCACCTCATTTTCTGCCTGTGTATTAGCAGTAAGCCGGTCGAACACAACCTCGGCACTCGCATTACGATTTATGCATAGCATGCACCATAATTGTGCTAGATGTGCTAGTAGCATCAGTGTTGCCTGGTGTTTCTTATAGCAGATACTTACACAGGCAGCGAAGAGCCGTGAACCCTCGAGACTTGGAACATGCTAGCCAGCCGTCTTTCCCGTCAAGTTCCGTGCTGGCTTTCGACACCCGAAGCCGGCGAGTACCCCGAAGGCCTCAGGCAACGGATACCACCTAGAAACTTGCAAGCATTCAGTGCCTTGGGCTCAGAGCTCAACTCGACGCCTTCTCCCGAAACGCGCGGGGTTCAGGTTTGGGAAGCAGCGGAAGGGTTCACCGCATCAAAGCCCCTAGCCATAGCCGCAAAAGCGGAAGTGCCAGGTGGGAGCTGACCAGAAGGCCCTCTGCACCGCCGACATCTCCGACCCTGGGCTGTCCTACACATGCCATGCACCGTGGAACTCACCGACAGTCACATGTAGTTTCATGGCAGTAACCTGGCGTATAGCAGGCATCTTTTCCAGCATGCCCTCTTAGCCGTGACTGTAGCCCAGCACGAGTCTCCCGTATACGAGACTCCCTTGGCGGAGGTGCCCTTCGTCTGCCGGGCATAAAGCAGCCAGCAGTCTCAAGTTTTCAGGGCTTGCCGCGGCCGCCCTGACCCGCTTCAAGACCCACAGCCTCGAACTGTGAATCCTCAAGTCAGTGTTGTTCTCAACCCTGTGCCACAGATCTGAAGCCCGAAACCCACCGGCATACGCCACAAGCCTGTACCAAAGCCTGGTACAATCCAAGCCCCACCCAAGAACCTCAGGAGTGAACCCTCCAGCAGCTTGGGCTCCAAACGCCAGAACCGTGGACCCAAACCCACAAAGCCAACACTCCCAGGACATGGTGGCCGCCCTGACCAACGGACCCGCCGCCGGCATCGCCTCAACCTCGGACTGCGCTGACCTCTAAGCGACCTGGCGGCATCACTTAATGATCAGGCTGACTTTGCCCGCCGATTTTTCCGAGTTTTCTGACGGTCATATGCAATCCAGATCCCGGATTCCTTCCGGAGCCCTTGCAAAAACAAGTCCAAGAGGTGTCCGTGCTGATTCTTTGTGGTCGGTTACGAAGGTTGACGCTTTTGTCGGTGCCACGAGTTTGCTGCCAGGCGAGGCGTGGGCAAAGGGCCAACTACGGCCGCAACGCTTTTCTGAGTTGAGCAAATATCTACAGAGATATCCTGGCTGAGTTCAGAACCCGTGGATCCGAATTGTGTATGATGCGTGTACGAAGAATGCTCATCACTCAGCCATGGTTCCTGCAAGAATTGGTAATGGTTGGAGACCATCCCTCATTCCCTTTGGCACTCACGAGAGGTGAGGTGCATCACGTGTGCGGCTTCAGGTGAAATTTGCCTGCAGGCACGTCTATCGGGACTGTCTACCTTCTTCACCGCATCGTGCTGGACGGAGGCTCTCGGACAACCGTAAGAGAGACCTCTGTGCCTTTTGCGTAACATGCGGAGCGATCGCTCCTCTCCGCGAGAAAAGTTCCGGCTCGTCTAGAGTCAGAGTCTCGGGGTCTGAAGGAAGGTCGATCAGCTTCTGGAGCCGGAGCCCCCAAGAGCCCGGATGCACGGTCATTGGCCGAAGTATGCATGATCAAATGCGAAGACATCGGTCCCCCTGGAGTCCTCAAGCCCGGAACCGAACTAACAGGAAGCCTACACCCGTTCAGGGCCGATTGGGCCACCTGATGTCCGTTTTTCTACCGTGTGCGCCTGCCGCAAAGTTGCTCCGCTCGGACCGGATTTCTGCCCTGGGCCTTTCCTTGGTTCCTTGTCTAGCCATGGCAGTCACTCACGGCCCGCTTTCGGAGGAAGAGGTCCAGCTTGGGAGGGCCGGGGAAGACTTCGAGCTTTGTGGTTGGATAAAGCTACTGTTCGGATCGTTGGTCACTGACAGATGATCAGTATACACTCACCTGAGTGAACAGCTAGGTATTTCAATCCTGAGACCTTCGAGGTTTGTTCCCCAAGACCTTACGCTGTTCTGACGTTCAGAGTAAAGAGACTTGATTGAGGGAGCCGAACGACGGCGGCGTGCGCGCGCGGGGGGGGGGGGGCGCGAGCCAAATTGGCTAGCAATTCGGATAGCTGCGTCCTATGATATGCGCAGGACGCGTCTCCTGCTGTGCTGTGCTTCATACTTGTTGCTGGCGTTCTTGTATTTACAGCGAATCCGTGATTTATTGTAAACAGGCCTGTCTTTTACTCCGCCCCCTACAGCTTTAATCCACCTCTAGGAGCGGGAACAGTTTCTAGGTGTGGAACAAAAGATTCGCCCATTGTGAAATACAACATGTGGAACACTAGTTTCGTTCGAGAACCCTTAATCGCGGCGGGGAGTCCTTCTGATGCTGCCAGTTAAGCGCCAGTATTTCGGGGAAAATATTTTGGTGCTCTCCTGCTGGTCTCTCTGGGTGGTATCATGGTTTTCTCCTGCGGTCTGCTGTTGGTCTCCTCGTCGTCGTGGTGGTCCTCGTGGTCGTTGTCATCATGGCTGTCGTGGTGCCGATCTACGCTGGCATAATCGAGTGTGCTTGCCTCATCACTACAAGTTCCAGGTGCAGCCGGTGCAGCTCAGGTGACTATTCTTCTCCAAAGCTCAGCAGAGTTATTGCAGTCGATGTTTTCGAGCCACCTGTTGCTGAACCAGGTAACCAGCATACGTTCACATCATCTAATACCCTCCGGACGAGGTAGAATGCAAGCGTTTCGGATGCCGCACATAGTTGTGACGCTTTACCACGACCGGACTGGGCATTCGTGAGTAAACAAACAATATTCGTGTACCTGCACGCTCTAGCTGAGGGTCTGTTTGTTTGCAACACAATCAGTGCTGCTTGAAGAGAGCGGCTGATCGGCGTTCTCTCCCCCTGCACGATGTCGCTGCAGGTGCCCATGGTCCAGGTGGAGCAGCCCCGTGCATCCAAGGGACGTTGGTACATGGCAGGCCGGGGTCCAGGCTTCTCAGGTTTGCATTCACTCTTGAGAATAAGGCTTACGTCCGGGCCGGTTTGGTTCGGGACCGTTGGCACATGACTATACAGTTCTTGTCCTTGTATTAGCATTGTGGAGCACTCGACCGATCGAGTCCTTGCAGCTGAGACAGCAGAAAGGTTGTGAGACCCCCATGCAAAGACTGTGGCGTATGTTGGCACTGCAACCCTGCAACCTAAATCGACACCCGGAAAGATTGCAAGTGTTTTCTGGGAATTTCAGGGGCTGAGGATCTCATCGAGTTTTGTGTGTTCTATATACAGTGCAGACCCATGTTGCGTAGATTCTCAATTTGGCCTCGCTCCTTCTCTCTCTCTCTCTCTCTCTCTCTCTCTCTCTCTCCGTCTCAGACTTAATTGAGCAAACCGCGTTAAAAGGACTAAAGAATTTCGAAAGAGACTAGAAGCTTTCAGAAGAGGGAGCAAGCCGCTCGAGAGAGACTACAGAATGTCGCAGGAGACTAGAGAAAGTCACAACAAGGAGCAAACCGCTTCAAAGGAGCTTCAAGGAGCAAACCGCTGGATAAAGACCACAGAATTTCCAAAGAGACGAGAGAATTTGAAAACAAGGAGCCAACCGCTCGAAAGGAACTAAAGAACTTCAGAAGAAGGAGCAGTCCGCTCGAAAGAGACATGAGAATTTCGAAAAAGAC
The DNA here is from genome assembly GCA_905221635.1 of Symbiodinium sp. CCMP2456. Taxonomy (NCBI): domain Eukaryota; class Dinophyceae; order Suessiales; family Symbiodiniaceae; genus Symbiodinium; species Symbiodinium sp. CCMP2456. The sequence continues at coordinate 14,623 of CAJNDV010037488.1, read as the reverse complement.
TGCAAAATTCTGTAGTATCTTGCGAAATTTTCTAGTGTCATTCGATCAGTTTGCTCCTTCTTCTGAAATTCTCGGGTTCCTTTCGAGCGGTTTGCTGCTTGTTTTCAAACTCTAGTCTTTGCCGAAATTCTCTAGTGTCTTTCGTAAACCCCCAGTCATTTTCAATCGGTTTGTTCCTTCTTCGGAAGTTTTCTAGTTCCTTCTGAGCGGTCTGCTCCTTGGTTTCAAAATTTATTGGAAAATTCTCTAGTCCCTTTCGAACGGATTGCTCCTTCTTCTGAAATCCTCTAGTTCCTGTCGAGCGGTTTGCTCCTGGTTTTGACCATCTCTAGTCACTAATCACTAATCTCTGTCGGAATGGACTAGTCTCTTGCCGGCGGTGTGTTCCTTCTTATGAAATTCTCAAGTTCTATTCGAGCTGTTTGCTCCTTGTTTTCAAACTCTCTAGTGTCTACGGAAACTGTCTAGTCTGTTTCGAGCGGCTTGCTGCTTCTTCTGAAATTCTCTAGTCTCTGTCGAGCGGTTTGCTCCTTCTTCTGAAAGTTTTAAGTAAAGTTCCTAGTCTCTTTCGAGCGGTTTGCTCTTTCTTTTCGAATTCCCTAGTTCCTTTCGAGCGGTTTGCCCCTTGTTTTCAATGTCTCTAGTCTCTTTGGAGCAAAATGCTCTTTGTTTTCAATTTCCCTAGTCTCTTTAGAATTCTCTTTCGAGCGGTTTGCTTCGTCTTCTGACATTCGCTAGTTCCTTCCGAGCGGTCTGCCCTTGTATGCAATTTCTCGAGTTTTTTCGAAACCCCGCAGTCTTTTTCGAACGGTTTGCGCCTTCTTCTGAAAGTCTCTAGTTCCGTTATTGCAAACAAGGAGCCGACCGCCCGGAAGGAACTAGAGAATTTCAGAAGAGGAGCCAGCCGCTCGAAAGAGACTAGAGAATTTCGACTAGAGACTAGAGAATTTGAAAACAAGGAGCAAGCCGCTCGAAAGGGACCAGAAAATTTCAGAAGAAAGAGCAAACCGCTCGAAAAAAAATGGCTATTTTCAAAGGAGACTAGAGAATTTGAAAACAAGGAGCAAACCGCTCGAAAAGAACTAGAGAATTGCTGCAGAAGGACAAACCGCTCGAAAGAGACGAGAGAATTTCAACGGAGAGTAGAGAATTTGAAAAAAGGAGCAAGCCGCTCAGAAGGATCTAGAGAATTTCAGAAGAAGGAACAATCCGCTCGAAAGAGACCAGAGAATATCGAAAGAGATTGGACAATTGGAAAACAAGGAGCAAACCGCTCGAAAAGAACTGGAGAATTGCAGAAGGAAGAGCAAAGCGGTCGAAAGACACTAGAGAATTTCTAAAGAGACTAGAGAATTGGAAAACAAGGAGCAAACCGATCGAAAGGAATTAGAGAATTTCTGAAAAAGAGCAAACCGCTCGAAATAGACTAGAGAACTTCGAAGGAGACTAGAGATTTTGACAACAAGGAGCGACCCGCGCGCAAGAAACTAAGAAGTTGAACACAAGGAGCAAGCCGCTCGAAAAATATTAGAGAACTTCGAAAAAGACTGCAGAATTTGCAATCAAGGAACATTCAGAAGAAGGGGCAAACCGCTCGAACGAGACTCGGGAATTTGGAGAATTTGAAAACAAGGAACAAACCGCTCGAAAGAATCTAGAGAATTTCAAAAGAAGGAGCAAACCGCCCGACGAAAACTTAAAACTTCAGAAGAAGGAGCTAACTGCTCGAGAGACTCTAGAGATTTCGAAATAGACTAGAAACTTTCAGAAGAATGGGCACACGGCTCGAAATCTACTAGAGAGTTTCGAAAGAGACTAGAGAATTTGAAAAACAAGGAGCAAGCCGCTGGAAATAGAGCAGAGAATTTGAAAACAAGGAGCAAGCCGCTCGAAAGGAACTAGAGAATCTCAGAAGAAGGAGCCAGCCGCTCGAAAGAGACTAGAGAATTTCGAAAGAGACTAGAGAGTATGAAAACAAGGAGCAAGCCGCTCGAAAGGAACTAGAGACCTGCAGAAGAAGGAGCAAACCGCTCGAAAGAGACTGGATTTTTTTCGCGGAGACTAGAGCATTTGAAAACAAGGAGCAAGTCGCCCGAAAGGAACTAGAGAATCTCAGAAGAAAGAGCCAGCCGCTCAAAAGAGACTAGAGCATTTCGAAAGAGACTAGAGAATTTGAAAACAAGGAGCAAATCGCTCGAAAGGAACTAGAGAATCTCAGAAGAAGGAGCAATCCGCTCGAAAGAGACTAGAGTGTTTGAAAACAAGGAGCCAACCGTTCGAAAGGAACTAAAGAATTTCAGAAGAAGAAGCCAGCCGCCCGAAAGGGACATGAGCATTTCGAAAGAGATGGCAAAATTTTGTAGTATCTTGCGAAATTCTCTAGTCGCTTTCGAGCGGTTTGCTCCTTCTTCTGCAATTCTCTGGTTCCTTTCGAGCGGTTTGCTGCTTGTTTTCAAACTCTAGTCTTTTTCGAAATTCTGTAGTGTCTTTCGAAAATCCCAAGTCATTTTCAATCGGTTTATTCCTTCTTCAGAAGTTTTCGAGTTCCTTTCGAGCGGCTTGCTCCGTCTGTTTGAATTTTCTCTAGTCCCTTTCGAGCGGCTTGCTCCTTCTTATGAAATTCTCTAGTCCCTGTCGAGCGGTTTGCTCCTTGTTTTGACCTTCGCTAGTCTTTGTCGGAACTCAGTAGCCTTTTTCCGGCGGCGTGCTCCTTCTTCTGAAATTCTCAAGTTCTTTTCGAGCTGAAGCTCCTTGTTTTCAAATTCTTTAATGTCTTTAGAAATTCTCTAGTGTCTTTCGAGCGGTTTGCTCCTTCTTCTGCAGGTCCACCGCTCGAAAAGAATTAGAGAATCTCAGAAGGCGGAGCCAGCCGCTCGAAAGACACTAAAGACTTTCGAAAGAGATTAGAGAAGTTGAAAACAAGGAGCAAACAGCTCGAAAAGAATTTGAGAATTTCAGAAGAAGCAGGAAGCCGCTTGAAAGAGACCATGGAATTTCGATAGAGACTAGAGAAATTTCAAACAGACGGAGCAAGCCGCTCGAAAGGAATTTGAATTTCAGCTTCAATGAAGAAGCAAACCGCTCAAGGCAGACCAAGGAAATTAAAAACAAGGAGCAAGCCGCTCGAAAGGAAATAAAGAATCTCAGAAGGCGGAGCCAGCCGCTCGAAAGAGACTAGAGAATTTCGAAAAAGACTACAGAAATTGAAAACAAGGAGCACCGCTCGAAAGGAACTGGGGAATTGCAGAACAAGGAGCAAACCGCTCGAAAGAGACTACAGAATGCCGAAAGACAGTGGGAAAATTGAAAACAAGGAGCAAGCCGTTCGAAAGGAACTAGAGAATTTCAGAAGAAGGAGCAAACCGCTCGAATGAGACTAGCGAATATCGAAAATACTAGAGTCACTTTGAATAAACACAAGGAGTAAACCGCTCGCAAGGAATTTACGAATTTCTGAAGAAAGAGCAAACCGCTCGAAAAAGACTAGAGAACTTCGAAGGAGACTAGAGAATTTGACAACAAGGAGCGACCCGCGCGAAAGAAACTAGAAAATGTCGAAAGAGACTAGAGAAGTTGAAGACAAGGCCGCTCGAAAGGACCTAGAGAATTTCAGAAGAAGGAGCAAACCGCTCGACGAAAGCTTACAAACTTCAGAAGAAAAAACAAGCTGCTCGAAAGAGACTAGCGATTTTGAACGGAGACTAGAGAATTTGAAAACAAGGAGCAAGCCGCTCGTCGAGCGGGTTGCTCCTTGTTTTCAATTTCTCTAGTCTCTTTGGAGCGGAATGCTCCTTGTTTTCAATTTCTCTAGTCTGTTTAGAACTTTTTTAGTCTCTCCCGACGGGTTTGCTCCTTCTTCTGAAATTCGCTAGTCCCTTCCGAGCGGCCTGCCCTTGTGTGCAATTTCTCGAATTTTTTCGAAATCCCCCAGTCTTTTTCGAACCGTTTGCTCCTCCTTCTGCAATTCTCTAGTTCCGTTATTGCAAACAAGGAGCCGACCGCCCGGAAGGAACTAGAGAATTTCCGCTGGAAAGAGACTAGTGAATATCGAAAGAGGTTAGAGAATTCGAGAACAAGGAGCAAACCGCTCGAAAGGAACTAGAAAATTACAGGAGAAGAAGCAAACCGCTCGAAAAAAACTGGAGAACATGGAGACTAGAGAATTTGAAAGCAAGGAGCAAACCGCTCGAAAGAGAGTTTTCAGAAGAACGGGCAAGCCGTTCGAAAGAGACTAATTTCGAAAGAGACCAGAGAAATTGAATCCAGGCGCAAACCGCTCGAAACGAACCAGAGACTCTCACAAGAAGGGGCAAACCGGCTTAAAAGATACCAGGGGGATTTTGAAAGAGTTCAGAGAACTTGAAAACAAGGAGCAAACTACTCGAAAGGAACTAGAGGATCTCAGAAGAAGGAGCAAACCGCTCGAAAGAGACTACAGAATGCCGAAAGAGACTAGGCCTAGGCAAATTGAAAACAAGGAGCAAACCGCTCGAAAGAGACTAGCGAACATCGAAAATACTAGAGGAATCGAAAACAAGGAGCAAACCGCTCGAAAGGAACTAGAAAATTTCAGAAGAAAGAGCAAACCGCTCGAAAGAGACTAGAGAATTTGACAACAAGGAGCGACCTGCTCGAAAGAGACTAGAGAATGTCGGAAGAGACTAGAGAAGTTGAAGACAAGGAGCAAGCCGCTCGAAAGAGACTAGAGAACTCCAAAAGAGACTGCAGAAGAAGGAGCAAACCGCTCGACGCAAACTTCAACACCTCAGAAGAAGGAGCAAGCTGCTCGAAAGAGACTAGAGATTCTCGAATATCGAATTCGATTAGACACTTTCAGAAGACTGGTCACACCGCTCGAAATCTACTAGAGAATTTCGAAAGAGACTAGAGAATCTGAAAACAAGGAGCAAACCGCTCGAAATAGAGCAAAGAATTTGAGAAGAAGGAGCAAGCCGCTCGAAAGGAACTAGAGAATCTCAGAAGAAGGAGCCAGCCGCTCGAAAAAGACTACAGACTTTCGAAAGAGACTAGAGAAATGGAAAACAAGGAGCCAACTGCTCGAAAGGAACTAGAGACCTGCAGAAGAAGGAGCAAAACTGCTCGAAAGAGACTAGAGAATTTCAACGGAGACTAGAAATTTGAAAAGAAAAAAGCAAGCCGCTCGAAAGGAACTGGAGAATTTCAGAAGAAGGAGCCAACCGCTCGAAAGAGACTGAGAATATCGAAAGAGACTAGAGAGACATGGGAAACAAGGAGCAAAGCGTTCGAAAGGAACTGGAGAATTGCAGAAGCAAGAGCAAGCCGCTCGAAAGACACTAGAGAATTTCTAAGCAGACGAGAGAATTTGAAAACAAGGAGCGAATGGTTCGAAAGCGACTAGAGAATTTGAAAAAGGAGAGCAAACCGCCCGAAACCGCTCGAAAGGAACGAGCGAGTCTCAGAAGAAGGAGCCAACCCGCTGAAACAGTCTGGTGAGTTTCGAACGAAAGCAAACCGCTCGAAAGGAACTCGAGAATTGCTGAAGAAGGAGCAAACCGCTTGGAAGAGACTTAACAGAATTTTGAAAGAGGCTAGAGAATAAGAAAACAAGGAGCAAACAGATCAGGAACTAGACAGTTTCAGCAGAAAAAGCAAACCACTCGAAAGATACTGGAGAGGAGAGCTTGAAATCAAGGAACAAACCGCTAGAATTAGGCCAGCGGATGTCAGAAGAAGGAGCAACCACTCGAAAGGAAAGAGAAATTTTTGGAAGAAGCAGCTAATCGCTCGAAAGAGACTAGAGAGTTTCGAAGGAGATTAGAGATTTTGAAAAACAAGGAGCAAACGGCTCGAAAGGTACTTGAGACGTTCAGAAAAAGGAGCAAGCCGCACGAAAGAGACTAGAGAATTTGACAGCAAGGAGGGAACCGCTCGAAAGGAATTTGAGAATTTCAGAAGGAGCAAACAGCTCGAAAGGAACTAGGGGTTTTCAGAGGAAGCAGCAAACCGCTCGAAAGACTAGAGAGTTTCGAAGGAGACAGGAGAGTTTGGAAACAAGGAGCAAACGGCTCGAAAGCTACTTGGGAATTTCAAAAAAGGAGCAAGCCGCACGAAAGAGACTAAAGAATTTGACAGCAAGGAGGGAACCGCTCGAAAGGAACTTGAGAATGTCAAAACAAGGAGCAAACCGCTCAAAAGAAACTAGAGAATGTCAAAACGAGGAGCAAACCGCTCGAAAGAAATTAGAGAATTTCGACAGAGACCAGAGAGTTTGAACAGACGGAGCCCGCCCCCCCCGCCACCCCAAACCGCTCGAAAGGAAGCTAGGTGAGAACGTCGCTTGATGTCACGTTTCTGTTGATGTCTATAACGTACATGTGTATAGTATATGTATAGATCATAGTATAGTTAAATATTGTTATATACATATATACACAATAAGACAAAAACACACACATACACCTCAGATGGATACACTAAGAATAATTAAGGGATGCGTGAGCATTCGGTGCGAGGACTTGCTTGGAGAGGCATTTTCGGCTTAGATAGTGGGTACCAAGACACGCTCGCCCTCACACTGCTGTCTCGAGTGCTGCATTTTTTCTCACTCTGCTCCTCTACCCCCCCTCCTCTCCGGCACATCCCCTCCCAATCGGCTTTGCAGGTGCGGCTGTGATGACCTTGGCGGTTGTTGGCGTCGTGGCCAAGGCATGGTTCCACAACTGGGGTTGTCTACATTTCGAGCGAGCATCTTCGGTATCCAGGCTTCAGAATCTCACCCCGAACGCGTGGGCTCAATGTCGCGGGCAGGGCGCAGGAAGTTGGGTCTTGGGCCACGGGGAACCGAGCTCCAAGATTTCGGACTGGCCCTGCGGCCTCGACGCCCCGAGAACCGGATCGAAGATGACCCGCTCACATGTTGGAGAACTTCGGACCCTTCTGGTTCCTTCTAACTTTGATCGCATCTCTTTAAGCCTAGTGAGCTACTAGCAGCCGAAAAACGTGGTGATCAAAGTCATACTTGCACTTGCTATAATTTTAGTTATCTTATTAGGACATCGAAGAACATGCTGGCTTCGGTCCATGCGATGCGCAGCTGCGTCCGCCTGACGGAGCTCAGACCATGAATCGCCTGACACTCCAGAGCCTTGTGTGAGTTCCTACAGATTCCACATATGCAAGGCATCCTGCAAGGACAGGGGCACCCCTACTGGCACCCCAAATTATCGGCCTTAGAGGAGGCAAGCTAGACCCAGAGCTTACAATCTGAGTATGCTTGCCGAAAATAGTGACATTTATTGCTTGACTTTCGTCATCTGCTTGTCTGTTTGCTTTGACGACGAGGACGATAATCAAGCGTTGCTTCCGGCGAGGCCTCCGGCTCCTCGCTCTCGAAGTCCAAGACACTGGATCAGATCGAGAACTGGGAGGAGCTGCCAGGAATGGACCAGGCCGGTGGTTTTTGCGAGGTCCAGGTTTAGACGGCGGTTCTTGGGGCTTGAGCTAGAGTTGATTTGGGCCCAAAGATGCTTTATTAGAGGCTCGGGTCTTGCCCTTGAAAGCACCAAACTCTTCAAGCCGTCACCAATGACCTTCTGTTTGTTGATTCTGATACACCTCGATCCCAGGTATTGGCTTCTTATCCTTATCGCGCATGCATTTTATGACTGTACTTCGTATCATAGTTGTTACTTTGTCTGGTGTTCAACTCTGCTAGACCTGCAGCCCCGCCCTACACGGAGAGACACAACCGCAAACCTCGAGGCCCAAAGAACCCTGTCTCGTAGGTCCGTAGCACAATTACTCCAACAAGCAACAACAGCATCAGCTGCGTCTAGCCAGGTCATCCACAAGGCCCAGGCCCTGAAGATGGACAAACCTTTGCGCAACCTGCAAGACCTGTCACTCGGCTCAGCGTTTCGGGTGTCGGGCTTCAATTTCTAGCCTTGGAGCATGTACAAATGTAGCGAGGCAAGGCGAACTTGAGGTCGGACTCTCGTGGGCCTGCTATTTGGATCGCCGTGAGGCGTTCGCGAACTGTCGGGTGTGGGTGCGGGTGCGGGTGAGCGGGTGGGTGAGTGGGTGGGTGAACTGTCCCAGGTCATTGGCTAAGGGAGGTCACTCTCCCGTTCTGCACAACTTCATTTTGCTCGCAATTTGTTTTTTCCAGATTGTTTGGAATGCAGGGGGCAGGACAATCGATTGCTGGACTCCCACTAACAAAGACGCCAGCTTTCCATGGTGATGTGTTACGGGACGCCGAACTGAACATGTGGCTGCGTGACTGCTTGTGACATCCTGAACGTTACGAAGCAGCTAGCATCCTCGCGGTGTATGGTTAGCTTCGCTGTTGGTACCTTCAACAAACACCTTTCAGCAGCAGCATCCAGTCATTGTCTGCACACAGCTTGCTGAGGCTTTGCAAATGCATTCATGCACAGCTGAAGCAATCTGAGCCGCTTTCACACAGTTGCAGAGAGGAATTTCGTAAGCAAGCTAACGATTTGTGAGTTGCTACAACCCTGGTGGGTGGGGTGGGGTGGGGTGGGGTGGGTGCACGTGCGCCGCCGCGATATCAATCTTGGTTTGGCTTGTGTAAGTCACAACGGTTGGGGTTGTGCTCGAGCTGTCGCTTAACGGACTCTGACTGATTTTAGGTTTTCGTTGAGAGCGTAGCATTTGAAATCCTAAAAGCCCCGAGACCCTGCAATCTAAAGCCCAGGGATATTTCGTTGCCAAAGTAGTCAAGACCTTAGACAATGAGGTTTGCGTTGACGCCCTGGCCGCAGTCCCATTGTCGGCAGTACAAAAGACTGCGAAAGTTCGTTAGCCCTTAACGCACCTCACTCCAAATCAGGCCAGGACAAAGGTCGAAAACTCCGAACCCCCGTGCCGCGAGTCGTTACCCTGCACCCCAGGTTCTACGACTCCCAGCCTGAGGAGCCTTGGTTTGAAATGGGATTTGAAGTTTGGGCGAGCCCCCAGAGTTTACGAAGGCTTGACGCAGGCTTTCAGTTAGCACTGTAGAGTTTTTAGCTTTAACATTGAGCTTCAAGGGCTCAGGTCACCGCGTTCAGTGCCAGCTGGCAGTTGGTTTTGAAAACGCAATGCAGGGAGCAGGTGCAGCGCTGTATCGGGCAGAGTTGATATTAGGATCATGCCGATGCTGCTTACGTATGGTGATGGAACAGTTAGCAGTGTTTTGTTGAAGTTCAGGAAGTGAGGTTCTGTTCGGAGCTTTCGGCTTGAGGGAAACGCCACGGTGGTTGACTCGATTCAGGTTCGGGCTGCATGGGACTTGAGCTTGGGGTTCTGGCGTCTGCACACCAGGTATTTTGAGTGGTGGACTTGGTAGTTAAGTTGTGCTTGGGGCTTGGCCACTTCAGACCTGCGCAGCCAAAAGTTTATAAGATTTGCAATGTGCACCATCAACATAACCATCGCCCTAAGCCCTATAAGTCCTATAAGTCCTAAACCACAAAACGTGAGAAGCTGCTCTCGATGGAACCGCAGCAGTTCAACCCGAGCTCCGAGCCGTGCTGACGTTATTTTCAACCTTTCAACCGCGCCGAGGAGCTGCCCTGGATCCGCACGGAGTGTGTGATCGACACTGTCCAGGCATCTACTAGAGGGGAGGATGAGGTTTTGGGGTATATGATATTATGATTATAGTAAGGAGCCCCAAAATAGTACTGGTAATTATTTAGGCCCCTGTAGCCTACGACAACGTCGACGAGGCCCACCTTAGGGAGCGCAATGTTGCTTTGGGGGGGAAAACTTTCTCCTACGCTGACAACCTCCTCCGTGGTGATGGGGCCCTCGCGGATTGCACTTCTCTCGCTTCGTCTTCGGCTTCTTCGGCAGCTGTGCAGGCGGCTCCGGCTGGTCAGTTGGGTCTTCAGGCTGCTGTGGATGCCCTGGATCCGCACGGAGTGTGTGAGCCACTACGAGATTGCCTCCAGCTCCTCGACGAGCACGGCAGTGGTGGGTTTGCAGACGGAGTGGGCCTCTCCGCTGCAAATGCTGAAATCTACAGATTACTTCAAGTCCATCTCATTTAGGGAAAAGGTGAGTATGCAGAAAGCGTGGCCATCGCGTGAGCAGAACTCCACCGACATTTACATGATCACCCGGCACTGCCTTCCCAGAAGTCTGTGCGAGATTCTCTCCAGCTCCTTTGTGAAGATTGCTGTGATGAATCTGCAATTAGCGTTTCAACCCCTTCTGGGGTTGGGATTTGCTGATTGCCTGTTCCGCTTTCCCTGGGCCCTGGGATCAAGATTGATATGGAAAGAAAGCTCAATGGAGCAAAAGAAGAAAAGATTGAAGACCTCAAGTGAGGCTAAGAGCTCCCTCAAGAGTGCCATTTGGAGCCAGGCTTTGGGCTTCCGGCTCTCGGTGTCGGGTTGGCTGGTTAGGGGTTTCCCGGTCCTCTATCCTCCCTTCTCCAACCTTTGCAACTTGGCTGCAATTAAACCTGGCCCTTTCGGGCCCCACGGTAGCTTACACATGGTGTGTAAACCAGCTGCAATGGCCGCGGCGAATGCGAAGACTGCGTGCAGCGCTTTTTCCTGGTTTGGGCCGGGCACTTGCATGCGATCTTGGATTGTTCCTTGGCTGCATTATTTAGTTTCTTTTGAAGTTGGCTTACCCGCTTCATCTTTATACCCGTGGTGGGCTTTCTTTTCGTCTCGGAGAGTTGGCATACCAACTTTTTGGGACCCGACTTCGAAGAGGAGAGTTGGCATACCAACTTTCTGTGATTCAGTTTCGCTGTGGCCTCAGCTTCAGCAAACACCCGTTTCAGTGGCTTTGGCCTATGGACACTTGTGCCTTGGGCCACTAATTCTTATGCTGGTAAGACTCCTCGCTGCACAAGAGAAGGTGGTGAACGCAACACAGCAAGTTGCTCCCAGTCCGTCCCCAAGAGCGGAGATGTCGTGTGAACAGGTTGAGCCTCCGCTGAAAGCAGAAGCACCGTACGAGCCAGATCAGGCACCGAGGGCTTGTTCCGCTCAGAAGAAGAAGAAGAAGACAACGAATAAGTTGCGACATCTCCCGCGAATATGTCGCATAGGTCTCTGTCGCCGCCTTAGTGGGGGCAGACGCGTCAAACGGGCGAGAAATCGCCATAGACGCAGAGCTGCACGTAAGCACCTCAGACGTTTCTGGTTTTGGTTCCTTGGGCGCTTGCCTGCGCCCCGAGTTTGCAAGAAGACAGACGAAGATGATGACGACGACATTCTTCCAGCTTCGGCCTCTGACATGGTTGCACCGGCTAAAGTTGCTCTGACGGGGTCACCGAGCCTTACCGCCTGCGCCTTAATCACGCCCTTTTGGCAAGTGATGCGAACTGCAATCGTCCTCAGCCTTTGTCTGTTGTGGATTTGCCGGCTAGCCTGGAATCCACATACAGGAGTGCGGATTGGTGAAGCATCCAATCCCGGGCCTATATCAAGCACAAACACAGAAGCTTCGCTAAGAGAGGCTTTGCTGACCGTCCTTAAAAGCTTCGCTCCGCCGCCTCCGCCCACAACCACGGTTGAAAGGAGGGTTTTTGTCGCCGACAACACGGAGGACTATCCCACTGCGCAGGCCTCGCGCAAAGGAAAGGGTCCCCATGGTGGAAAAGGCAAAGGGCAAGGCAGGTCTAAAGGGAAAGGAAAAACGGGTGGGGACACGACCGAAGCCACCTCTACTCCCCAACCTCTCACGCCGACTCCACCGCGAGCCCAAGAAGGACACGAGCAGTCCTTACGCCACAAGCTGTTGGCGGTCCTCTCTAAAGCTGCCCAAGAATCGTGGAGTGATGCTTCCTTAGCTCAAGCCATGATTAAGGAGCTTCAAGGTGAGACTACTGTTGTCTCATCGCCCTCGGCCCAGGCGGTGAAGGGTCGCGATGAAGGTGCTACTAAAGGTGGAAAGCCGCCTGCGAAGCACGAAGCCTCCCAAGCCACAAAGGGCAAAGGCAAGCTGGCTGCTTCCCACACTGGCAAGGGCAGAGGAAAGGATCCCCAACTTAGGTCTGCACCAGTCTCTGCCTCCAGAGTCTTAGCTAGTGAGTGGGACAGCAAGCCTGTACTCACCGACGTTGCTGAGATTCGCAAAAGCCTAAACCAAGGAGAATCTTTACCGGGCAACCTGATTATCACACGCGAACGTGCGGTTGTCGAAGAGGTTGAAGCCATTTTCAGTGCTTTTGATTTTTCAGAACCACTTTCAATTGCTGTGGTCAATCCTGCGCTGCCAAATCTGCCATCCGTGGCAGTTTGGTGGGGCCAGAAGAAAGCTTTTGATCCACCGCAGCGCGTGAAACTCCAGATGTTCCAGGCTTCCGATTTCCCCGGACCCGAGCCTAAACCACCGGCTTCTGTTAAGCTGAAGCACACTGACGTGAAGCTTGCAACGCTCAGGATGCTCGCTCCTTCCTTTTATCGGCAGCTCATCCCGGGAGCTCCTAAGGAGGACACTCCGGCGAGTGTGATAGCACAACTCGCTCAGGTCGCGCAGTGCCGCACTGCTGAGCTCACCGGTGGACACTGGGAGAAGGTTTTGCACAAAAAGGGGGTGATCATCGTCGGACACGTTAAGATGACAGAACGGATTGCCTTGCGTTTGATTGCTGAGAGCGGTAGACATGCCCTTTTCTGCACCATGCTCAGTAGAGACCAGCCCAAAACGGATGTTGCTTGGATCCCCAAACAGACGCAACACAGCGATGAAGAGTATTACAGCTATGCTACCAGCCAAGCGGCCAAGCATCGTCTCCCACTCGCCCTGAGGCAAGGAGGAGGAAACGATATCGGTTTGGCAGGCGCAGACCCGATGCTCTACACCCAGGCCCGAGCCTCACACTGGATTGTCTACGGGGCACCACGATCATGGGCGGAAACCGATGTCAGCAGTTTTCTACACGAAGTAGGATGGAGACAGATTTCCGTCTTAACTCGGAAACGAGGCCGCAGGCAAAGCTCTTATGCCCGAGAATCAAAATCTTGACTCCTTCTCCTACTCCGATGAAGCTCAGGATTTATGCATCACTATCGCTCCTGAGATTCGCTCTAAGAAACGTGCCGCGGCGTGGGATACCCAGCCCCTGAAGGCTCCAAAAAAGCTTTGGGTTGACAGGAGCCGCAGAAACGACGAGGAAATCGCCGCCACTCTGGCGGATCAGTCGGACGACGACGATGTTAAATCCCAGCCTTCTGTCCGTTGCTCCAGACCAAAAGCAAGGGCAGCACCAGACGAGTCTCGGGACAAGTCCAGATCCCCTAGACACATGGTGACTGAGGACGGAAACCGCGCCAAGGTCATCAGCGAAGCGACTGTCAACGCGGACAAGATCCTTGGCAGGACCCTGGGTTTGACTCCCGTCGACTGCGGAGGCGCAGGGGATTGCGCCTTCAGATCCCTAGCTTATCTCATTGCTCGTCAACAGAGCAAAACCCTCGATAGTGAACAGCTTTCCAGGGAAGCGGCTAGTTTGCGCTTGAAATGCTCTTTGCATCTCACAAAGCACCAGAAAGAATTAAGCGAGTTCTGGGCTCCCGATGCTGACACGGACCTTGCGGAGAGCCAAGTTCCCCCAAATGTGGACATCTGGGGAGGATGCACGCCTCCTAACAATTTCCAGGAGTACTTGAAACTTGTTTGTAAGGCGGCTACTTGGGCAGACGGCTTGATGCTAGAGAGCTTAGCACAACGTTTAGGGACACCGATTCTGGTGTGGATCTGGAGCAGCACCAACAGTTCATGGTCTCGCGTTGTGCTGGCTCCTTGGGTCACCGAGGGCTGTGCTGGTCGGGCCCGTAAGGACCCCTTTCCTCTCTTCCTGGCTCTTAAAGATGGTCATTTTAGGGCTTTGATCTGCAAGGACGAGGAGCGTCCCCACTGCTGTCCTGAGGCCTGGTTGAGGGAAACGCCCCGACGCAGGCTTCAAGAGCTTCGCGGAGCAGGCAAGGACTCTCTGCTCTCTTTGGCCTCAAGGACACCAGTCAGGACGTGCGCGAACTCCATGCTTAGCATCCCCGAAAGCACTCCTCAAAAAAGGGTTGGTTCCTCTTTAAAGGCTGCTTCACGTGCCCCGGCCACCGACAAGGCCTCCCTCAAAACCCTCCCCCCCGCTCCTTCTGGCAACGCGGGTCAAGTCACGACGGAGGCTTCTCAGTTGCCTGTCGACCCAAGCCCTTTCGAGCAGAGACCAAAGGGAAACAGCAAGGGCACTGAAGTCAGGAAGCCGCCCTGGGCTAAGGACGTGATACGTCACCACGGAGTAATAGCCAGGCTGGTTGCGCACCCAGGCATGACGCTGAGATGGACGTGCAAGTGCGGTCGTCATCTTGACTCAAGTAACTCGGCTCAGCTCAGCAGTATGAGAAACAATCACGGCTCCCGCTCCCACCAAGGTGACAAGGACCTCCCGCCTTTGTATCGAACCCTGGATCGACCTAAGGTTCGCAGGGTCCCTAAACTGCTCTCTAAGGCCTGGGAATGTGCGCGTTGCCACAAGGGCATTCCGAGCGGAGAAGGCACCACAGCTCTTGTCGCTACGGCGGCCAGGCAACACCTCATTGAATGTCAAGGCCCTAGGGCTTCGCTCCACAAGAACCGGTGGGCATTGGAAAAGACACAGAGAGATGCTGCG
>CAJNDV010037485.1:65688-86689 GCA_905221635.1 Symbiodinium sp. CCMP2456 | reverse complement strand
GGGTTTAGGGCTCAGGGGTTTATAGGGTTTAGGGTCTAGGGGGCTGTAATTTGGCCTTCGGGTGATTGCGAGAAGCAGTTGTCAGGGAGTGTACGCTAAGAGTTTTGTCAGGGTTCGGGTTTCTGAGGGCTTAATAAGTGTTAAGGAAGGGATTTGCCAAGGATCTACAACAGTTTTTAGCGTCTTGGTTGTTGTCTATAGAGTCTAGGGCTTTTCGGGGTTTAGCTTAGAGGGTCGGTCCGGGTCTGGGGGGTTGGAGATGTCATGTTCCTCGGCTTAAGGTTTAGGTAAAACCTACCATGAGGCAGCTGAAGGACTTTATGCAGATTCTACCTTCATGCTCCCGGGCAAGGAACATGAGCCAGGGCAACATGGACGCCTCACTAACATGTACGAATAATTAACAAAAGTGTCTATTATTATAGCTATAGTATATTACAGCATATTATACTAACATCACCCCTCCTCCCCCCCCCAAAAAAAATAGAAATAAATCAAACAACACATTTATGATAAAGGGGTGTTGCGCGACTCGTCACTCTCTACTTTGGACTGCAAGGAGACAGACAATCTTTGGAAAGGTGTTCCAAGGACGAGCGCTACCGCATAATGCGGTGCATGATGTGTCAGGCCTGCGTCCGAAATATAAGAAGCTGCAAACCTTAAGGCTAAAGCCGGCAACTCTTCAAAAGGAACCCCCAGAATAATCTTAAATCGTAAAACCTGCAACCCTAAACTGCCCAACCCCTGAACTCCAAAAGCCTCAAACCCTCAAAGCACAAGCGGGCACCACGCCCAAGCCCTTGCAGAACCCCTGGTCTACCCGTGTAGATCCCATATAGGTTTAGGGTTTAGGGTTTAGGGTTCTAGGTTTAAGTTTAGGGTTATTCGAGTTCCCTAAAAGCCCCTGGACGCTAAACAACTACATTATTTGTGAAAAGATAAGCTGCGGCAGTTTCCAAATCTCTGTAGATCTCCTAGAGATCCCTTGTAGGTCCCTCCAGCACCCCTAAATCCTAAGCCCCTAAACCTTGAAGCCTTAGGGAAATCCCTAACTTCTTCTGAGCCCATAAAGATCCCGAGCACAAGGCAGCTTCCCCTAAAACCAAAACCCTGGATCCTAAACCCCTACAGCAGTTATATATACATATATATATATATATATATGTGCATATAGGAGCCTCATTAGTTGCCTATACTATTTCGAAGGCTCCTTAATATACTTATAGTTTAGTAGAATATCACCCCAAACCCTGTTTTAATTATTAAGGCCCCTACATTCCTTTCGCCGATCCTTTGCAGCCTCATTGAACCCTAAGCTCTTTGAAGAGAACAGGCAAAGCCACGATAGATCGCTTATAGATCCCGGGAAAGCCCCAAAGGGTCGTGAGTACCGGTATGGTGGAATGTAGGGTGTCTATCTGAGGAATTACCATTATGATTTGGGGAAGTATTCCCCGCAACAGTACCTGGGACCCTTTGGCAGCAGGTACCCGTAAAGCCTGGACTCCAAAAAAGGTTAAAGTCTAGGGAAACCCCTAAGCCCTAAACGTTTGCGAAGCCCTTATATTATAGACCCCTTATAGATACCTAGTAGACCCCTTATGTTTGCTTATGGATCCCTAATCGATCCCTACTAGACCCCCTATAGACCCCTTAAGATAGATCCCGCGCAGATTCCGAATAGATCCCTTCTAGACTCCCTGACACATCCCTTAAATAAGCAGGTACACCTTAAACCCTAAGCCAGAAACCCCTCAACTCCTGAAGCTCCAAACCCAACACCCCTAACCATGTACCTTAAATTTCGGGACAAACAGAAGCAGGCCCTGAACCCCTGTAGATCTAAGGAACTTTTTAAGGACCCCTTTAATGTCCCTTATAGATCCCCGAAAACCAGGCACCATGCCCCCCTAAACCCTAAACCCTAAACCCTAAACCCTAAACCAGGCACCATGCCCGCTACCGACTTCTGGAGCGACCCAGCCATCTCCCTCAGAGCACTGCCGCACAAGGGCCAGGACTCTCTGCCAGCGCTTCGCTTTGTTATATATATATATATTTTTATTTATTTATTTGTATATATGTGTATATATTTATTTGTATATATGTGTATATGTATGTATGTATGTATGTATGTATGTATGTATGTATGTATGTATGTATGTATGTATGTATACATATGTTTGTTATATATAGTTGTTTGTTAGTGCTGTTGTGTTCGTAAAGGTCTTTTAAGGGGTTATAGGTTGTTTGAGATGGTTGGGGCTTGGGAAGGCTTCAGGGTTTAGTGTCTTAGGTTTTAGGGTATCCCTTGTGGCTGTAGGCTTAAGTTCGAATATGTCCAGGTTGGTTTCAGGGTTCAGGAATCAGGGTTTACGGCTTACGGTTTTGTAAGGCTCTGGGTTAGCCTTCAGGGGTTTCGGAGGTTCAAGCTTAGGCTTGGTCTTGAGGGTTGAGTGTTCATGTTCAGGGTTTAGCTGTATGGTTTCTGGTTAATAGGCAGCCAGCAAGTTTTTCGGTTGTCTGTGTGGTATAAGTGGATGTTGGAGTCTTCATGTACCCAACCCGCATAGGGATTCGCTTGCAACATGTTGCGTTGAGTGCTTTGCGACAATGGTTTGTAGGGAACATGGGATGATCGGGGCACGCGGGCTTAACATTGAGCGGTTTTCCGGCAAGGGGCAAGGATTAGGGTTTCATCTCACTTGGAGGCCTAGGGGATTGAGTAAGTAGGATACAAGTGGAGTCAGCAGTACCCTACATGGAGTTACACCAATTATAACCCCACTTATAACGGACTAAACCCTAAACCCTAAACCCTAAACCCTAAGTCCTCTGGGCCTCTAAGTCGGGACCTTGCTATGGTGTCCCGGCCCAACTTTTTGAGACGCCCTCGTTCGGTTTCTGTTGACACTGAAGCCTAAATCCCCAACATCTACAGCATGGAGCCGAAACCCCCAACCCCAAACTCCTAAACCCTACACCCCTCGCTGACATGGAAGCCATAAACCATAAACCTCTAACTCCCCAGCACAAATCCAGAACTCCTACTTAGAGGCTCAGGGGACTTAGTAAGCCGGCTACTAGTAGCGCTAGAATTGGGTAACTCGGTTTAGGGGATATTTATAACCCGCACAACCGCCTCAGCCTTGAAGAAGAAGAGCGCGAGTTCCTTCGCCAGGAGTTGCAGAAGGATTTGACACTCCACCTCTCGGTGACGACCGATGGCTTCTCCATCAGGTAGCCGGTTTCGGGGCACCCTTGCCATGGTTCAGGCTCCATGGTTTAGGGTTTAGGCGGTAACGGTTCAACCTGTAACTCTACCGTTACCCTCCCCCTCCTTAATGTAGGTTTCTAGGAACGTAGATCAAGAATTTCATAATGAGGAACCCTGAAACGGTTGTCTTCGTGAGGGATCAGGTAGACCCTATGACCCTCGAATCAGGAATCCCAAAACTCAGCCTATCGAGCGTGTTCCGCACAAACGAGAGGAGCTGAGCTGTTGAACCCCGAATCCCACTCTGGCCCCCTAAGCAAATCTGCGGTCGACACGGCAGTCGGCTGATTGATCGTGTCAGAATCAGCGCCTCAACAAAGAAGGGCCGGATTCTCATCTCTCCGACATGACAGAGGAATGTGGTTGAACCGCCACAATGGAAGTCTGGGAGGAAAGGCAACGTGAACACCGCCGGCACTGCGAGGACGCAGGGCACCGCCATGGCTCACTTGCACATGCTCCATTATCCGAAACTCCGTGTTGTTCAGCCTCATGCCCTTAGACAACCTGCCTCTACGACTATCCTAAGCCGCCCACTTAATCCGGCACCCGGGCGGGCCAGACCCTGAACCCTTAAACCTTAAACCCTAGAAGCCTGAGTACCCCAGAATCCGTAGAGCCACAAAGAAATCCTAAAAACCGGTAAACTAAAGCCTTGCAGCCGCAACCCCAAACATGTAAACGCTTGAAGCCCCAAAAGCCCTGAAGCTTTCAAAATCCTTACATAAGGGTTTGGGGTATAGGGTTTAGGGTTTAGGGTTTGGGGTTTATGGTTCAGGGTTTAGTATTTAGGGGTTAGCGCTTCCAAAGCCCTAAAAGCCCTAAAGCTTCCCCTAAACCCTAAACCCTAAACCCTAAACCCTAAAGAGCCTTAGAAGGCGGAAGCTTCTTCCCTTCCACCCTGCCTAAACCCTGGAACCCCCCAAAGCCCTTCCAAACCTCAAACCCTAGTAAACCCTGAAGCGTTATAAACCCCTACCCAGAGGGTCCAAGTACCCAAACAGTAGGGCTTTAGGTCCCAAATTTCAATTTCAATACTCTGAAATGTTTTTTGCACCTGAAAACCTTACTATTTGGGTACTTGGACCCTCTGCGCTAAACCCCAAAGGCTGGCGGACACCCAGCACGCCTCCTCCGTCCCTCGGGCGAAGCTGGACATCTCGGACCTGAAGCTGGAGGCTCTTTGCATTTAGTTTAACATAGGGCCCTAAATAAATGCTTATACTATTTTCGGGTGTTCCTTATTATACGTATAGTATAATGGGCCCGAAAACCCGATTCTAATTGATCAAAGGCCCCGATATGGGGGTTTCAGAAAATAGGGGGACTCTAATATAGTACCCTAAATAGTAAGATCCTTATTATAAGGACCCCAAAATAGGGTCCCCTAATTTTCTGAAACCCCCATATTAGGTTCGAAATGCACGGTTTAGGGATGAGCGACTAGGGTTTAAGGTTGGGGCTCTCTCAGGGTTCTAGGAGTAGGGTTTTAGGGTTTAGGGTTTAGGGTTTAGGGTTTAGGGTTTAGGGTTTAGGGTTTAGGGTTTAGGGTTTAGGGTAGGTATTCAGGTTGTTATTTGGGAGAGGGCACGGTCTTTATCAACATCAGTAGGTTTCAGGATTAGTCACTACTTTCGCGATCGCTTTGGAACTGATTCTGGAGTCTTCTTTTTGGAGTGACACAAGAGGTTCTAAAAGGGCTCCACAAGGGTTCTATAGGGGTAGTTATTTAGATTATGATTTGGGAGACCGTACGGTCTATCTCAACATTGGTAGTTTAGGACTTAATGCTTGCATCACTAGCTGCTGCTCAGCTTTTTCATACTCTGATAACTGTTCTTGCTGTTATTATGCTTAGTCGAACTATAGATATTATGAGTATGAGCATGAGAATGAGAAGGCTGATGATTGTATAGTTGTTTATGAGTATGAGCTTGGTGTAGATTAGTATGTCTGTTTTTCTCGTAGACCGTCTTGTTTATTGAGTCTTTGTGTTTTTGAGTGCGGAGTTATTTGCAAGAGTTGCTTTGCTCTATATTTATACATGTTCGAGTCTTACGGATTTCTTTGTACATGAGCTCTTGTATATAAGTCTCTGTGGTGTCATTAGGCTGCATGTTTTGTTGTTGAGGACCGTCTTCGGGCTGCAATGAAGGGTTTTCTATAAGGGCTCGAGTGGAGCTTCACTTCTTACATGGCCGTAGGTCTGAGTGGTTTTGAGGACCTCAAGTAGGCCTTGTCCAGCTTCAGGTCACAGGGTTTAGAGTAAGATTAAGGGATTTTGAGGTTTTAGTTTCGGGTGTTGTAACCCTGAAACCTTAGCCTGAACCCCATATAGCCCTTAAAGACAAAGGCATCCAAGCCTCCCCAACCTCCGCCTTGCAGGGATCTTCATTTACAGCATCTTCAGGATGAAAGTCTTCGGGTTTCCGGATTTAGGGTTTAGAGGTTTGGGTTTAGGCGTTTAGGGTTTGGGGGTTTAGGGGTTAGGGGTTAAGGGTTTGGGGGTTTAGGGTTTAGGGTTTAGGGCCCCAGTTCTAGTCTTCAGGTTGCACGGCTTCAATGATCTAAGGTAATGTAGGGGCCTAAATAACTACCAATACTATTTTGGGGGTTTCTTATTGTGATTCTAGTATGATGGGCCCCGAAATCCTATTCTAATTCTTAAGGCCCCTATTTATAGGTTTCAGTTCTGGGTTGAGGGTTTTACGGTTTAGGATTTAAGGGTTGAGGGCTCGAACCTAAGACTAAAATCTAAGCCGACACGCAAAGTCTTGAGTTTCGCCAGCGGCAGGGAGCTCTCTTCCGTGCTGCCGGCAGCACAGACTTTGAGGCCAGTGCTGAAGCTGATGAAGATCCGGTTTACGGTTTAACGAGTCAGCTTATTCGCGGGGACCTCATGAACAGGGTGTACTTGATGGAGGTTTGAGAGTCAGATACTTGTAGTTATCTTGATTGCAGCTACCCTTCCGTTTTGGTGGTTTTCTTAACAGCTAGGTAGGCCTTTGGGATATGCATTTTGACTTATTGGACGTACGAGGATCTTCTTAACGAATGTTTTCAGAGCCTTTAAAGGCAACGTTGACTAGCATTCGACCATGAAAGGTTTGTACGGCAGTGTCCTACATTTTGTGGATTCTCGCCGGTAGAGCCAAACAGCCGAAGATACGCGTACACTGACCCTGATGTCAGGGGGGTCCCAGTGTCGCGCTTCGAGAGCGACCCCCCGAGCTCGGAGATGCCGACGACGGTCCAGCTGCCGACTCGCAGCCTGCGTCACACCTCGGATGGGGTGTTGCCCATCTCTTCACAGGTGCGTCAAGAATTCCTGTGTAATCCTGTGCCGGGCTTTTCTGAAGAGGTTCGACTCGACCTATGGCTGTCCGGTCACCTTCAGCCCGGCGGCAGACACTTCCTTCGACTTAGTTCCCCAATACCCAACCTTCAAACTTTTTGGGTTCTTATAATTTAGTAGTAACCTGAAAGTTTAGCCTTTTATTTCCCTGGTTTATTGGGAAAGTAAGTCGACTGGTAGAAGGTATTCCAAGACGAGCCGCAGTGCGCAAGGATGTAGGTGCCAAGTAGAGAACGGTTCTTGGTATCTAAAGCCCGTTGTTTGAAAATTAGGCAAACGGTAGAACCCAGTGAACCCTAAACCTAAGCAGTGTTATGCCACTAGTTCCGTGTCGTAGTCTCTGCTACAAACCCCTCCCACTCCCTGATGCAGCATGCCTACGTGCTACATTCACCTCCCAAGCTAAACATGAAAGATGCCCCTCAGGCGTAATGAACCCTAGAAACAGTAAGTTCGTAGAAATCCTTGCGAGGCAGCTTCTTCGGGATTCCGCGGTGGGCTGCAGCTAAGTGCCGTCCTCAGGGCTTTGCCGTCGCTTCGGCTGCAGGTTGAGGGCTTCGGGTTTACAGGTGCCTTTTAAGGGATGCACAGGGGTTTGAGGGTTTCAGGGCTTTAAGGTTTAGTGTAAAAAGCTTCGGATTAGTGTTGAGGCTTTGAGGTTTAAAGGTTAACTGGTTTAGGGTTTAGGGTGTTACTCTTCGGCGCAAAATATCCAGAACACCCTCCTTAGTAGCGGCTGTGGCCAAAAATGTAGGTCCTCAGAGCCTTTGGGTAAGTCTTTCAGGTGTGGGGTTGAGGCCTCAGCGTGCTTCAATACCTGTAGAGTTGGGTTTGAAAGACGTCTACACACAGGATCATGGGAATCAGTGAGTAGGTTGATAAACAGTGATAAAGTATGTCGGCTATAGCTACAAAAGTACAACTACCTAAAACTTGCTATGTCCCCTTGATTCTGGTTTTGGGGATCAGGTTCCTCAGGGCTTTTAATAATTTTAATATTTAAGGCTATGGAAAAGCGCTGCAAAGATTAAGGGTTCAGTTGTTTTGGGTGTACGGTCAAAGGGTTACCCCGAGCCGGAAAGACCTTTTCAAAAGGAACTATATACAGAAGCCATACTAAGGAACCCTAAAAAGATAGGTCCTTCCGGCTACAGGTAAGGTTTGGGGTTCACAGTTTGGGGGCAGGCCGAGGTAACGAGGGCCTAAACCATAAACCCAAAACCCTAAACCCTAAACCCTAAACCAAAATAATTGAAAATGCTATTCCTTAGGACTCCTTTCTTTTCTCCCTAGGTAGAACTAGGGAGATCCCTGAAGGGGATCCTACGTATGGCTCTCTTAAAAGGGACCTTATTGAGGGGGTCTATATCCTAAGAGTCCCCCTAATCCGAACTCCTCTAGTACAATTTGCCCCAAAACCTCGATGAAACCACTCAGGGCCCCTGATATGACCTTTATGGAGAAGCCTCGTTTGATTTAGCAAAAAGCCTTAGACCTTAAGCCATGCTGGCCTGAATCTGAAACCCTGAGGGTAAGCATAGTGTGAAATACGGTTTAGGGTTTAGGGTTTAGGGTTTAGGGTTTAGAGTTTAGGGTTTAGGGTTTAGGGTTTAGGGTTTAGGGTTGCCATTACCATGCCCAAGTCTCAACCCCCCTATGACCCTCAAACCAACGTTCTTAGTACGTCGTTCGACAACCCTGCAGTAGGCAAATCTCTAAAGCCCCATGCAAGCCCTAAACCTTAACTTCTAAATCCCTAACCTTAAACCCTAAACCCTAAACCTAAATTCTAAACCTCTTATAGGCCCTTAGCCCCAAACCCTAAACGCTCCCCTTTTGGGAGCGACGTGTCGAGGTGCTGAGTATTGGAATCAAACGCAGCGGCTGTCGGAGCCCTTCGTTGAGCCTTGGAGTGCGGATCCCTGGGCTCTTCCTCCATGATGTTTTCGGTTTAGGGTCTAGGGTTTAGCGGTTTATTTTTGCTTAACATTGATTTGCTGGTTTAGTTTTCAACTTGTCTCGCTCTGCAATCATAGGGTCTGGAGAGTCTGAAGTACATTAACGGGGCGGTATTTGGTCTATCACATCTTACAAGCACGTGACTTCTGAATTTGCGGCTTCTTTAGATAACTTCGAGCTTTGCCTGGGCCTGTATTCAAGGAAATGTCTGAGCGGGTATAAGGACTACGAGCTTGTTGAGGCTGAGGGAGCGTAGGTTACAAGTACTGTTTCTGACGGTTGTTCCTTTCGAGTGTGTCTGCGGTTCGTGTTTCTGCTCTTCAGTCTGACGCTCAGTATCATGAGCTTCCTCAGCAGTATCAGTAGCTTGAAACGGAGGATTTCCTGAGCTCCATAAACAAGGCCAGCGAACCTCAGGGCATTCGGGTGGCGTCCCTCGAACCTGGCTGCTCCACGCGGTACATGCATGGCAAGGCTCTGCGTTGGCTGCAGCACCGCATCGCAGTAGTCAAATCCTTTCAATCCAGACTCATTTGGCCTTCGCTGACCGAGTTTCGGGCCAATGGTGACATTTATCAGTTGCCGTTTTCGCCTGCAGCACCGAGAGTGGAAGCACCGGAAGGTACTTTGCTCTACTTGGCCGGGTTCTTTGATGGAGATGGCTGCGTCTCGTTCAGGCGTCACAACGGGTTTCTCACTTACAGCAGTCTGAGCGTTGGGCAATCATCTTTAAGTCCAGAGGTCCTGGTTCTGTTTGCCGAAACATTTGCGGGCAGAGTGTACTTGCACAGGGAAGGCAAGGGGGCGAGGCGCCCAACTCTAGTGTGGTCTGCGTCCAAGGGTGAGGATGTACGAATGGCAGCCGCGCAGCTTGCTGGTCGAAGCTTTATCAACCAAAAGCAGCTGCTGCTGGCTTGTGCCCAGCGGAGTGGAATCCTTTCTGCACCTGAAAACGCAGAGCAATATCTCGCAGCTGCAAAAGCGCAACACAGCCGCCTGACACTGCAGTGCTCGTGGCCTTTCGTCGCTGGATTCTTTGATGCTGAGGGGTGTATTGCCGTTCTCTCAGCAAGCTCAAAAGCGCAAGTCCAGCTGGTCATTTCGCAGAAGACGGATGGCATCCTGCAGTGGATTGCTGCTTTCTGGCAGGGGGATCTGGCAGCATCATCTTCCTTGAGCCAGAAGGCTGACGGGTCGTCTTCCTTGAGCCAGAAGGCTGACGGGTCGTNNTGACGGGTCGTATGAGCAGCTTGGCATCAAGGAAGAGCAATGGCTCCGAACTATTCAGATGTCCGACAGGCCACACACAAGCCTCACGCATGTAATGCCCAGGTCTGCGGCTGGAGGCCACCCGTGAGCTGCACGGGGCCCAGCTCTTTGAGGGGGGGGGGGGGGGGGGGGGNNGAATTTTGGTTTAGGGTTTAGGGTTCAGGTTTTACTGTTTAGGGGTAGGGGTTTAGTAGACATCTGGATGGTTCTGGCTGGTTTCAGCTTCAGGGCTTGGGGCTTTGAGGCTTCTAACAGTGACCTCAGGGATTCAGGGTTCCGGAGTGGGATTTTGGGTGGGCGGTTTAGGGTTTAGGGTTTAGGGTTTAGGGTTTAGGGTTTAGGGTTTAGGGTTTAGGGTTTAGGGTTTAGGGTTTAGGGAGATTACGCGGGGATCAATGATTAGGGTCCAAGTGGCGAAGTTGAAACAGACCCGAGCTCCCAAACCCTATTCTGATTCCTCATGCCCCCTTTGTGCGGCCTGGGGTGTACCTGTGGTCCAGCAGTCATACGCTGCTCGGGTTCTTTATAACCTAGTGACTATGAACAGTAGAAACTCCATCTAGACACAGACTGTTTTGTTTGGCAGTGGGGGGGGGCATGATGTATCGATGGTTCGGAGATTGAGGTTTGGGACTTTGGGTAAGGGGTAGGGTTCAGCGTGGTTTCGGGCTTGCAGAAGCTGTGTTGTTCATACTCAAGTTTCAAGGTTCAAGAGGGCATCGGAGACGAGGCTTTATGGTTGTATGTCGTGGGTTTAATATAGGGGCCTTATTAATTACCAGCACTGTCTTGGGGGTTCCTTATTATATATATATACAGCATGGTGGGCCCCAAAACCCTGTTCTAATTAAAAGGCCCCTTCACTACTTCGGCTCCGAACTTGGCAAAGATAACCACACAGACTCGACAGGAACGACCTGGGGCCCAAACGAACTCACCCTCACCCTAAGGCCTGATTCATGGGTTTAGGGTTTAGGGTTTAGGGTTTAGGGTTTAGGAGTTTAGGGTTTAGGGTCCTATAATACGATTCATGATATAAATCCTGCATTACCCATTGTAAGGAATATACCTTCCCATAGTTTAGGTTCCTGCAGGTAACGCAGGATATATATATATATATCATCATCATCATCAACAGTAGTACATAATACTTGGGCCGTGCAATACTTGGGCCTCACAGTACCTGTACAGTAACCCACTTAAGGCCCAAGTGTATACTAGCTGGGTACACGGAGCCTTACGGTCAAACAGCAGGCACCGCCGCAGGCACTTGCTGAAAGACTGGCGCAACACGCTTGGTCATTTCGTCAAATCTTGAACTACTAGAACCTACTTTTCCGTAGGCTCTTGTTCGAAACCCGAATACAGATTGTATAAGGACCTACAATACAGTAGGTGGGTAGTTCAAGGAAGGGCTTGTAGGAGTTAGGCTGTATGGCTTCCGTACATTCAACCCTAAAAACACGTGAACAATCTGTTGTAGAGCCATTACAATAGCCTCAAAAGCCTTATCCTGATTGTTCCTATCAGGTTTAGTTCCATACCCTAAGGGTCCAAGTAGTCCGTATCTATGGAACATGGTTTTGACCATAGCTGTTGTCCTGCCAGTAGGAGGTCTGTCTGGATGCAGGCGCACCCAAAATGGTCCACCCAAAAGTCCTGAACTAGGAGTATATTTGGACCCTTTGGGGTAGTCGCTGGCTTCCGCGAAGCCTTGACTCCATTGGAGGTTCGCGCTGCGAGCCGAGAAGCATTTGGCTCCGAGCTAAGAATGGGTGTTACGGCTCCCATGGCGGCTATCGATTCTGCGAGGGGCTATCGATTGGGGGGATTTCTTCATCTACGTACTAGATGGTTCCCTTAAACCCTAAACCCGAGACCCTAACTTCAAGGATTTCATTTCTCCTGGGGTTGTGGTGTAGGGTTCAACCATGTAGAGTTTGTAGCCTTAGGGTTTAGGGCTGAGCAGGGATTTTCCGAAAAGTTGGCTGACAATAGGTGTCGATGGACCCTCAGGATGCATAACCTAATCTCCAAATCTCTATCCCAAACCCGGATACCTACATAATGCTGCTAAAGCTTCGCTCGCAGAGCCTTAGCATTACGTACCCGAAACCCTAAACCCTAAACACTTTAAGCCCGCAACCCAAAATCCTAAACCCCTAACCCTAGACTGCTAAACACGAAACCCTACCCTAAAGCCCTTCTTGTCGAACCCCGAGCCCTACTCTTCGACCCGAAACCCTAACACCGATGCCCCCTAAAGCCCCCTACTAGACCCTAAACCCCGGGTTTAGGGTTTAGGGTTTGGGGTCTATGTAGGGGCCTAAATAATTACGTTGAGTATAATGGGCCCCCAAACCTTATTCCAATGATTAAGCCCTTATATTAAACGTTAATTAAACCCCCAGGAGCTCGACCCTAAACCGACAAACCCTGTATGCCCTAAACCCTGCTGCTTGAATTCATGCAGCAGCTCTGTGTCAGTGGACAACCTTAAAGCCCTAGAAGCCCTAAACCACAAAAAAAACCATAGCAGCCGTAAAGGACCCTTGAAGGAAGTTAAAAAGCTTAAACCCTAACCCCCGCTCCCTTATAAACCCCGGCTTTTGTCAGGTGCTAAATCTCACGCCGCCGCTGCTTCAGGCTTCGCTGCCGTCGGGACTTGGTTCTTGCACGGTTTATAGGGTTAAGAGTTTAGGGTTTAGGGGTTTAGGGTTTAGGGTTTAGGGTCAAGAGTTTAGGAGGTGTAGACGGGTTTAAGGTTTGAGAGTAGTTCTTTGAAGGGCTTTAGTGTGTTTTTCGGGCCTGAACGAATTTCGCAGTATTTTGTACCATATGTAAATACAGGGGTTATAACCTACTGGTTTGCAGGTTTGGGGGTGTTGGTGGGGTTTGGGATTTTAGGTGTGTGCATAACCGAGTTTGTATATGCCATATCCCGAGAGTCCATATACTGCCATTATGGAATTAGGCACCAAAAACCACAAAAAAATGGTCTTGCGGGACCTAATTCCATAGTCGTAGATTATGTGGACCCTGTGGGACATAGACCTGCCATACTAAACCTAGACCCTAAACCCTAATCCGGAAACCCTGGGACAAGTGCATCGTGCATGGGTTCAGCTCCATGGAGGCTATAGTTTGCTTATGGTTTTAGGGTTTAGGGGTTTTTAGTGTGGGGGTTTAAAGGGCTTAGGGTTTAAACAAGTGCCTAACAGTGATGGCCCCCCCGAACCCACAAATCTTATATTCCACATCCATTTACCTAATGATCAGGTCCTTTCGACCATGCCGCCACCTGGAATTAGACGCTGCCTTGTCTCTGTTCTAGACTCTAGACACACCTAAAACCTAAACCCTAAACCCCATGTGTGGTGTGAGAGTCATGGGGGGCAAGGCCTCCACACAGCCCTGAACAAGCCCTAAACCCTAAACCCTAAAACCTAAACCCTAAACCCTAAACCCTAAACCCTGAGACTGAGACTTTTCATGCCAAGAGCGTGGAACTTCGTCCGCCATCCCAAAGGGTCCAAAGTACCTATCTGGTAGAATGTTGGGTTTCTCTGTTAGGAATCCTTATTATGGTTTGGGAAAGTATCCCCTAAAACAGTACCTAGGACCCTTTCTTAGATAGCCAATGGGAGAACTTTAAACTTTTTGGCTGTATATATTAGGTCTATCCTACAAAGTTTGAACTTTTTTGGGCCTGGTTGTTGAAGAAGAGAGCTTGGGGAATAAAGGGCCCTGACAGAAAGCGAGACGGCCAGGCTCTGACGGTTGCCATCAACTCGCTGTCTCTGGCCAGCGATGAGAAGGCAGGGCAGGGACGAGCGTTTAGGGAGAAGCGTCTAGGGATTAGGGTTTAGGGTTTAGGGTTTAGGCGTGATGAGAAGGCAGAGCAGGGACGAGCGTTTAGGGATAAGCGGCTGTTGCTCCAGAACCTAAGCCAAAGGGTGATGTAGGGTCTTCAGACGAGTCATTTGTTTGTTTATTGAGTTTATCAGGGTGTTTACAAGGTTGAGTAGCCCAAGCTACACATGCTATGTCAGCTTGGGGGATAACTTAGCTGCTGAACGAGTAGTTTGCACTCACATGTTTTCGAGGTTGTCCCCTATAAAACTGAAAATTGAAGCTTGCTTGGGCTTGCGAACTCAGCAACTAAGACAAGGATGACTGTTAAGGGTGGAGTCTTCATGCATAGTGACTTCGACACCCTCGTTCCTAGTAGGGAATGGGGGAATGGAGGCTTAGGCATAGTGACGGAACGGTGGAATGTGTATGAAGTCCCTTAGGTATGAATGTCCCTTTTTGTGTCCCTATAGCCCATTCCCCCGTTCCCTAGTAAGAACCATGGAGTCAATTTGGAGTTTTTGTTGGTGGTCCTGAGAAAACATCTTAAACTCAACGGCCAGCTTGAAAGCCAGATCCTATTAAGAAATAATTCAGAAATAACAGGGTGTAGGGTTTGGGGAAGACCCCAAGCATCATCTACACACCCGTTCTATGGCCCGATGCACCCTAAACGCCTGACCGTAAAGCCTCAAGCCATAGACTGGGAGCCCCCCTAAACCCTTCGTTCTCCAATACCCAACTTTTCATCTTTTTGGGTTTAGGGTTTAGGGTGCTCATGACCCGACGTGATTTAAGCTTTTGAGGTTCTTATAATTCAGTAGCAATCTGAAGCTGTAACCTTCTATTTCCTGGGGAAGTGAGAACCCAAACTAACTCGTAAAGACCATGTAAAACCGCTCTGGCACCGTTCCTAAAGGGTCCTAAGTACCTGCAGGGTAGAGTGTAGGGTTTCTATATTAGGAATCACTACTATGATTTGGGGGAAGTATCCCCCATAACAGTACCTAAGACCCTTTGGGGTTATAATGCAGTCAGAAAGCCATACGAGCTTCTGAGTCCCTCTCATAGAACCCTCATCGTCAGCCTTGGGGTTTAGGGTGTTAGGGTTTAGGGTTTAGGGTTATAGAAGACCTAATAGAACTCTGCAAAGAGACCCCTTTTGTTCTTCAACGCTTGTATTCAACGGCCCCTTTGCTACTTGCTGGGTCCCTAAACCCTAAACCCTGAACTCCGAATGATGGAGGCATCGACTTTTGAGGACCCCGAAGAAGAAGCGAAGCCCATAGCCGTTTGGGCCAGAACCCCAGCAGTTTTTCTTTTGGGAAGTTCTTGAAGGGTTTAGGGGGTTTAGGGCTTAGGGGCTTTTGGGAAGTTCTTTGATTTAGTAGAGTAGGGTTTTTAGGGTTTAAGGTTTAGAGTAGGTAACCTTTACCCTTGCTGAGGGTCCGATAACCCCTATATACTCCCAAAGCTTGACCATGTAGCTCCGCTAGGATACTGGACCAGTAGGTTACAGGGTCTTAATAGGGCCTTGATAGGACGCCATATGAGGTTTTTAGAAGGTTTATATAAAGGGTTCCTTAGAGGGCTCCTATAAGGGTTTGGAAGAGTTCCTACTGTTGATGACATAAATCCTGCATTACCTTACGGACCCTAAACTATGGGAATTTTGGTATATTCCTTGTTATGGGTAATGCAAGATTTATATCATCAACAGTAGGTTCTGAAAGGGGTTGTCTGTTAATTTAAGGTTTCTAGGAGGCCTCTTTCGGGGGCGCTTAAAGTTCCAAACTATATATTCTGCTGGGTACTGCCCCGACTCTGTAACAGTTGGATTGTATATGTATATATATATATATACATATATATATATATATATGTATTTGTATGCACAGATCTGTATGCTATAGCATATATATATATATATCTATTTATTGGTTATTTGTTTAAGGTAAGATAATCCTATAATGTAAAACGGCCCTTTATGAGACCCCTCGTATAACAGACTGTTACAGGGTGGGGACAGTACCCAACTTGCATCTGCGTTCGGGAGCTCTTGGATCTGCAGTTCGAGCGTTTGGATCTAGGTGGAGTATACAGAACTCGGAGATTACCCTTGGGCTTTTGGGGGTCAGGGTTTTAGTGTTGGATTAACTGTCTAGTAGATTTACGGATTTCATGATAGGTGTTTGGGATTTGTCGTTGTTCTTTGTGTGGCTTTCTGGTACGATCTATACGAGTCAAGACAGTCTTCGAAGTTGTTTCAGGGTTCCTTTAAGGGGTTTGGGATTTAGGGCTTGGGGTTTAGTGCTGTTCAGGGAGATAGCAGGGAACGGATGCTTCAGGCACTGGTAATTTAGTGGGTTTTGCAGGGGTTTCAGAATACTACGATTTGGGATGTGCGGCTCTAGTCGAAAAGGCCGTCGAAGGGGCAGACATGCGGGAACTCTGGAGAAGCGGAGTCTTTATCCTTCTATCGATATGTCTATCGATCTATCGGGCGATCTAGCTATCCATCTGCAGTCTGTCTGTCGATCTGTTCTTATCCATCTATCTACCTTGCTATCTGCATACGTCTACCTATCTGCCTTTCTATCTATCTATCTATCTATCTATCTAAATCTGTCTATAAATTCATATATCTATTTATCTACCTGTCTACCTATCTGTCTGTCTGTCTATCTATCTATCTATCTATCTATCTACCTATCCATCTATCTGTCGATCCATGTATCTATTTGTCTACATTCTGACGCGATGTCTTGCTCATTTATTGTGTCATTTCTCTTGTGATTTCACACACACACACACACACACTCTCTCTCTCTCTCTCTCTGTATGTACGTAATTATCGAAAGATAGATAGGTAGATGGATAGATAGATAGTTAGGTACATAGATAGGTACTTAGCTAGATACAGAGATAGTGGCATATGTTTATGTGTGGATTATTCAGTTAGATACATATATATATATATATAGTGTACCATAACATCATCTCAAGCACACACACACACATGTGTATATATATATATGCGTATATCTACATAGGTATGCATATATGTATATATGTATGTACGTATTTATGTATATACATATACAGAGCGCCACAAACTTAGTGTTAGCGCATTTGGAGGTGTTCAACCGGACGCAGTGTGACGTGCGGATTTGCGCGAGGAGCCCCGAAGGGGAGCGCATCTCGGCTTATTATACCGGCCTTTTAAGAGAGTGCTTGTAAATATAAGGGTAAGTAGGGTTCGTGAAAGGGTTCCTTTTAGGGGCCTATAGGGGTCTAAGGTTTGATATGCGGGTTTGAGAAATTACGAATGCCATTCTGTAGGATTCCCGAGCGTAAATACACATAGGTTCAGTACGTGATAGCCCTTACCCCCATTCCAATTCGCAAGGCCTCTATGCTAAACATCATGATCCTGTTGCTTCAGGTATAAGGGGGCCGGGGGCATGTGAGGGGGATTTGGCATTTTGAGATCCTTATGTCTAGGTGTTCGTTCGGGCCCTTCGTAAGCCGTCCTTAACGACGACTTGCCCGTTTCATGCCACTGGGCCAAATCTGTGCCTCATACATGCGGCCAACCTGAACCCTAAACCCTAAACCATGCATGCCTACAGTTAGCAGCAGCCGCCAAGTACTCTGTAATGGATCCCTTATGGTACCTAATAGTGTGTATTGAGTGTACAATAGAGGGTAGTTGGGGGGTTCTGGTAGACCATAAACCCTTAACCCTAGAGCTTAAACTCTAAACGATGCATGCCTACAATCTGAAGACAGGTCCTACAGGTTTAGGGCTATCCTTGAGTAGGCCTTAAACATGTTTCTCTTTGGTGGTTGGCATTAGAGATGGTGGGTTCAATGTAGGGGCCTTAAAAAATTAGAATAGGGTTTTGGGCCCATGATACTACAATTATATCAAGGAACACCCAAAATACTCTTGGGGGGTCCTACATTCCCATGAGTATTTTAGGGGCCTCAATAACTACCTATACCATTTGATTGGGGGGGGGTCTTTACTATAGTTATTACATACATGTGTGGCAATGAGTCACACAACCACAGAAGTGAATACGCATTGCTTTAGAAGCCCTATTTGCAACAGCTGTGAACGCAAATGCAGTGAGGCAGCAGCCCAGTGGAAATTTCACGCAGCGGCCCGAGCATGCTGAGTGGTTGTGGGCGGGAGCTTCTTTAAGATTCTCATTCGCGTGATGAGGGCCCTCTTATGACGAGGTTACTTGCAAAACTTAAGCTAGAAATTCGCATAATAATGGTAGCATTCCAATTTTCTAAGGGGGGTTCGCTTGAAGCTGTTAGGTGTGTTTTGTTTTCCACTTTGCCCCTGGACTCGCGAAACACTTCGTCGCGGGGCATCCAAGTTTGCCGTTTTGGAGACATCAGCGCTGCATTCTGACAGTCTAGGACATTTTCAGGAGGGTAGTTACTGTTATCGAAGCCTTATAAAAGCCCTATGTACCTTAAACTCCCCACCTGTAGTTTCCTTTAACACAGTTTCCTTAAACCCTAAACCCTAAACCGTAACTTTCTGGTCGCTCTTCTCTTGCAATTTGCTGGCTGCTTCTTGGCGAGGCATGCTTGTAACACTCAAAGTTTCGGGGCTGAGTAGGTAACCGTTAACCTTTTGGTGCTTATATGGGACTTTCCGAAAATAGGGGGTACCTTATTTTGGGGTCCTTATAATAAGGATCCTATTTAGGGTATTATATTAGGGTCCCCTATTTTGGGAAACCCCCCATATGATCCTACGATGATAGAATTCAAAGGTTAACCTTTTTGGGGCTAGGGCACTCAGCCCCTAAGTCAAAGTCATGGTCCAGTCTACCCTGAAGTCACGTTCTCATAGCACCTTGTGGGCTGCTGCAGTTCTTTCGATCGGGGGCCTAAGGTAGAGCGAGTTGCAGCTGAAGCAACCCTAGGCCAGAGTAAGCTGCCTCAAAGTCTAGAAGGATCCCGAATATTCTTTGTTTTAAGAATCTGAGGCATGTTCCTTAAAGTAAGGTATTTTCCTGAATTAAACCCTAAACCCTAAACGCTAAAACCCTAAACCCTGAACCCTAAATGGTTGTGGAATCTCTAAGAACCTGAAAGTTTGTAAAGCCCCCAGAGCCTCAAGAAATCCGAAAGCCTCACACCTTCCAACCTCCAATGCCCTGAGTTTCAGGGCAAGGGGCCCCAACATTTTTCGCTTAGTATAGTGGCCTTAAGCAGTTCCCTACACTATTTAATTTCGGGTGGCTCCTTATCATCATTATAGTATAATATACTTAAACCCTATTCTAATTATTAGGCTCCTACATTAACCTAAACCCGAAACCCTAAACCCTAAACCCACCCCCATGAAAGCTCTACAGCCACGAGGATGGAGTTTCGATGCCCCAGTAGCCTTGGAGCTTGCAGCCGGTGCTGCCGAGGTTCATTTGGTGGAGGTTTTAGACGGTTTTAGGGTTTTGGGTTTAGGGCTCATAGGCTTTAGGGTTTAGGGTGGGTTGTGCGAGAGTTTTTGTTATATGGCAGTGCGGTTAGGGTTTAGGGCTCATAGGGTTTTAAGCTTTTGTGGTTGTCCTCCAGTTATCTTAAAATTGTTCTCGCTATGAAGTCTTCTATGTTCGGAGGATTTCAGGGGGCTCTGTACGTTGACACTCCATTTGCTTTAGCAGCAACGGTCTTGCTAAAGCGTAGTTCACAGGGTAGTAATATTATAGGGGCCTTAACAATTAGAATAGGGTGTGGGGCTAAATATGCTAGAACTGAACTTGAAATAAGGAGCCCCAAAACCCTAAACCCTAAATCCTAAACCCCTAAACCCTAAACCCTATTCTAATTACTAAGGCCCCCCTTTATTATCGGATCTGGTCGAATTTGCGGCTCGGGGGCCTCGGCTTGGCTCCGTAAGCAGGGCCCGTAAGAATCCTTATGCAGCTTACGTCAGTTTAGGGCTTAGGGAGTTTAGGGTTTATAGGTTTAGGGTGTAGGGAACAAACAATCATAGGTGGAGTTCTGTACTGGATACTAAGTTTTTTTAACTACGTCAAGACTGGGCTTTCTGTAGGGTCCTAAACCCTAAACCCTAAACCCTAAACCCTAAACCCTAAACTTTCTGTAGGGTTTCATTTGGTGTGGCGAAGTCACGAATGGGCTGCGGGCTCTTGGGTTTGAGGCCCCCAGGTTCGGTCTTCGCGATGAGGCTTCAGGGTGTGTTGCCTGTACTGTAGGGGCCTACAAAAATTGCCAATACTATTTCGGGGGCGGGTTCCTTCTTATACCTAAACCCTAAACCCTAAACCCTAAACCCTGAACCCTAAACCCTAAACCCTAAACCCTAAACAGTTATAGTATATTATACCCCAAAACGCTTTTCTAATTATGAAGGCCCCTACTGTATACGTTCTTGTCTAAAGGCACCTTATAAGGAAGATACAAAGTCAGCCATAGGACTTCGGTGTGCAGTCACTCTACGTTACCGGGGTACCTGTGTTTGTCCGTTTAGGGTTTAGGGTTTAGGGTTTAGGGTTTAGGGTTTAGGTTTGTCCGAAATGAAGAGCACTGCGCTAAGGAGATTGGTATTTTGACTGGGGGTCTCGGAGGCTTGTGGCGCAGGGTGATGGGTGTTCGGCCGCAGATGATTGCTTGTTTACACCCTTTCGGTCTTCATACCATGGAGGGCCCATGTGCTCATCACTAGAGTTTATTGCTATTAAGCTTATGCTGCGGTATTAGGGTTTTGTTGGGGTTAGTCTAGGTGTTAAACAGTTTTTGCGTGCGACATATGCTATGATGTATGTGTGTGACTTGCAGGAGTTCCCAGACCGTCCAAAGTCCCTTATATAAGGCGTCTACCTTAGGTTATAGTAGGATCCCGAGTATGTTTCAAGGTATACCCTAAACCCTAAACCCTCAACCCAAACCCTAAACCCTAAACTTGATTAAGGGACATTGAAAGGCCTGGGGCCACAGTCTTCCGACAATGTACTAGTTACATGGGTACACCGGCCCTTCAGAATCTCCGTCATGCGATGCTTCACAGGGTTGAGGGTTTGGTGCTAGATGGGCTAGGCTGCAGGCTTCTATTCTGTACCTAACCACCCTAAACCCTAAACCCTAAATCCTAAACCCTAAACCCTAGCTAAACCCAAAAACCCCCTTCGAAGGAGGCAATGGGTGACGCAAACAGCCGGTGGATCCTCGAGCTCGAGGCAACCTGGGCGTTAAGGCTAAGGGCCTTCCGGTTGCAGGTTTAGGGTTTAGGGGTT